>CAUYPK010124921.1:0-26912 GCA_963574355.1 Loris lydekkerianus | reverse complement strand
TAGCACTCTACCCAGGGTGATAGCTTGAGGCTCTGTCTCAAAAAAAAAAAAAAAAAAAAAGTACACACACATGGCCACATAAGGCATAATGTGCTAATTCACTGCTAAATGTTAAGAAAATGGACTGCCATATTTTCCTGCCCACTTTAAAATTGATTAGTAGGCAAACAGCATCAGCAGTGGTCTACAGAGCCACCATCTTTACAACAAACCACTTCCCCTCCTGAAACCCTCTCAAACTTTAAAACTCTGAGCATTCATCTGTTCATGGAAAAGCCCAACACTTATTTATGGCCCCAAGTTACGTTGCAACAATTTTATATGGGAATGGACGTGTGGGAAAGATTTGAAACAGTGTGTGGGAGGGACATATGGGATACCGATGGTAATGAAATACAATGCGTAGAAAGATCATTTCTAAGATATCTCCTGGAAAAGTATGTCATGAAAAGAATAATGGAAGAACCTGAATATGACTGGCTCAAAGGAAAAACTGAAGGAAGATATTAAAGTTACACGCAAACATTTCAAGGACATCCGCATGTGGGGAATGTGGATTTGCTTGTTCGTTGTCTAAAGGTCAAAAATGGGGTTGCTGAGTACAAGTCATAAAGTAGTCAATTTTGTCTCAACCTTAAAAAAAAAGAACCAAACCATGGCTTGTGTGGGAGGTAATGTGCCTCTGGGACTATGAGAGATGATTTAGGAGAAGACACTACTAAAATAAGTGGGGGATATTTCTAGATGATTTAAAAAATATATATTCTATAATTCTTTAAGTTGGGAGCTAAGAACGTTTTTGAAGTAAAAAACAAGAAATCTAGCCTGGGCGCATTTATTCCTCTAATGTCATCCTCCAGGCAGGCTTGAGTTCTGTTTGGCATTTTCATTTGGGAATATGTTTCTCTTCTAACCAGAAATATGAAGTGAACTGTATTTGGTTCAAAGAAACTGTTTTAAGAATCCAGGAAGACAGTGTGTTGTTCTGTAATGTGATTCTCTTTATGGAACCTCCTTGTTGCATTAAGATGTTCAGGCTTGAAGCTATGGCATTTCCTCTCTACTGGGAACAGATTTGCTGTCTGAATTCAGTTTGAATAAGAAGCCCATTGTTCCCATCTTAAAGCTTAGGGATAAAGTATTCATAAAATGTTTTTCCCCTCCCCCTCATTCGTCCAAGGCCTGAGAAGCTTCTTCCCAGGACTAGCCATTCAAACTCAAAGAGTGACTAAGCTATTCAAAACTTCCTCCCAGGCACTGGGGCATCATACTATTGTCCAGCTGTATAATAACACTGGTGAGTTCTGTGGTTCAGTCTGTTCAGATATACCCCCCTCCAGCTGGAATACGTGCCTTTGGCAATACAGTCTCCTTTCCACTGTTCTTAATCTAGGCAATTCAAAGTGTGTTGTGTTTTATTTTGAACTCCATATTATATCTTTGCCCTTCCAGACTACAAACACCTACGGATGAAATTGTTCACATATTACGTGTAGGAGCCATTTATGTCTTACTCAGTCTTTTTGCATTTTCCCTGTACTTAGCACAATGCCTTGTACATAATAGCTGTTCAACCAAGGTTTGCAAAATTCAATTAGTCTCTTTTTTCCCTACCCAAGTAAGCGTTGCCTAGAAAAGTAAAACAATCCCAAAATGACAACATTTACAAAATATCATGCACTAAAATATTTTAATTCTTTTTAGCTATTTCAACAGGATTGACGGATTCGCAATTGACATCTATTAAGACATTTAAAGTACCCAATCATCTACCATTTGAAATCAACAGTTTCTTGGAATGAAAGAGGAAAAGAGAAGAAAGCCTAATGGAAAAAGTAAGATCAATTTTTAAGCGACTTCTTGATCTCCTTATATGAACACTACTAAAGTGGGCTTTCTAGGTGGGCTGCTAAAGAGGTACAGAAGAGTAAGGCCCTCATCTCCTCCCCAGAGAGTTCAGCAGACTCTGGCTACTCCCAGCCGCGTAGCCTGCACGTCTGCTGTGGGGGCATTTGCTCAGTTAGGTAACACACAGCAATGTACCCAGGATGTTTACTCAGGTTTGCATCTAGAGAAGGGAATTTCCATGCTATTCTCCAAGGAGCAAAGCAGGGAATGTCTCAGCCTTCCCCTGGTTTCCTCCTTTCATCAGAACAGTGGCTGATTTAATTAATAAACTTGGGAGAAGTAATAGACTACATTTGTTTCAGTACCTTCTAAGTCCCTCTCTTTAAGAGAAGCTTGAAGGCAAAATGCAAGCTTCTGGGCCACTTCCCCGTGTGATACCTTAGCAGGGCGGTCTTCCTCCTACGAGGTGGAGCCTCAGTTCTGGGAGAAAGGATAGGTCCAAATTCGGTGATACACTGGCAAGCCCTCTCTGACCATAAATCTAAAGCGATCCTCACTCATTTAAGCTGTTATGAGTAAGAAGGATTTCTGTGTGCCTGGTTCCTTTGTCCTCTCTCTCAGATGCTTTAAAACTTGCAAGAAGAAAGAGATGAACGGAACAGAATTAAGTTTCCATTTTTAAGCCCATGTTTTAAAGAACTATAATATGAGCTATCCTATGAAATTATATCAATTTAAAAACCAATATAGAAAATTATTAGGTAATTTAGCTTCCAAGTTTCAACACTAATGTAACATAGTATAAAACAGCCTGTTTACTAGCCCATTGAAAGAATTTTGTAAAGAAAGTTACCTTAGAATACATGAAAATCAACAAAGAATCTAGGAATTTAAAACCCCAAAGAACGTAAATGAAAAACCCAGCCCTACACATTTTTATTAGAGCAGTGACATCCAGATGGGATGGAGGGCAGAGGGGGGAAGCATAATGTCATATAAAAATGTGAATCATTACTACTAAACTTGGTATCAATTTCTTGTAAAGGAAATTTGTATCAGTCAGTACATTGTATTTATATAAATTTATATATATAAATTTACACATATATATAAACTTACAGCTCAGGACTTTAGATAGCAGAGTAGTTTTACCAGTTTATTTCAGTCTCAAACATTAATTCTCTTGCTATAAGCACACCGCATCTGGGACATAGCCATATACTTTCAACTATCGCCTTAATCATCATCTCAATACTTATTGCTCCATGGTATTCAAAATATTTTCATTCATATTATTTTATTCAACCTTTCAATAACGCCGTAAATTGGGCATAGCAAATAATTTTAAAAGCTCATATGGAGAGATTATGTGACTTCCTCAAGTTACTCAGCCAGTAGTGAAAAAGCTAATGCTAATACTCAAGTATGCTGCCTCTTATTTCCACACAATTTTTATACAAAAATTTATATAATTTTTCTGTTCTCATTACATCACATACTTGTAAGGCAGCATTAATTGCAGGTGACAATAATATGATTGCCCTTTGTTTGGCTTCCAAGAGCATATTATTCAATGCAATTAAAAATCTTTATTGAGTAGCTAGCCTATGTTCTAACTAATAATAATAATATTTATATTTTATTTACTTTTTATTATTACTGTGTTATAATAGTAATCATCATAATAGAAAGTTATTAAATGGATGGAAAAATATTTGATAGGTACAAAGATAGAATAAGATGTGACTCCTAGGGACATGTTATGTTAGGCCAGGGGGACAGATGACAGAACAATTCACAGCACCACTTTTTAAAGCTTTTCTACAAATGTTGTACTACAGACCCATTGTTATGTTCTTTACATTGTAAAGAGAAGAATTGGAAGTAATGATGCATGAATAGCCCATTGAAAGAATTTTTTAAAGAAAGTTACCTTAGAATACATGAAAATCAACAAAGAATCTAGGAATTTAAAACCCCAAAGAATGTAAATGAAAAACCCAGCCCTACACATTTTTATTAGAGCAGTGACATCCAGATGGGATGGAGGGCAGAGGAGGGAAGCATAATGTCATATGCATGTATATTTAGTAGTTAAAGAAAGCATCGAACCAAGGCATTTACCAGACACATTTCTAACCTTGACATGAGTGGCTGATGAAATGGCCCTTAAGGATAAACAGCACAATTGGCCTTATTTTGACCTGAAACAGGAGGAGCTTTTAGCAGGGGGGTGGGGTGTGTACTTAGAACTCTGTCATGTAAATGTCCTCTTGAACAGGAAGGGAACTCATTGTTTAAGTTGCTCAGAGGTGGGAGTCAGTAAGGACATAGGGGAACTTAGCAGAGGCACAACAGGGAGAGGGTGGCTTTCAGGAGGAGTGGTGGGTGTTAAAGGGATTTAACGAAGTGAAAGGAAACTGTACCGAGAAAGATAACGTATGAATCCAAAATACTTTGGCACTTTAATCAAATATGCTGCTTAGGGAAAAAGCACAGTCTGCACCCCAACACCTGCTGGACCTAATGGACTCTGAAATGTTGTTTCAGAATTAATCAAGTCATTTAAAATCCTAGCTGCAGTCTCCATTCACTACTCCTGGGCATAAATGTGCTGATTCCGATACTAATCCATGTTGGGTGACTTGAGCAATATATCACCATAATTGCCATTTTAGGGCTGCAAATTGGAGCTAAAATAACCAGATGCAAAAGAGATGGCCATATCATACCCTCAAGATGGATCTTCAAAGTTCAAGGAGAGTTCAAGCATGGAAGAGGCAATAGAAAGGGGTCAAGTGTAAGGGGACTGTTCATGTTCAAGAGGAATTAACTTTACAAATATATTGTTTCTGAGGTGGTAATTGTCCCATTCTACAGTTCTTCATACCTCATTTGTTCGTTGCATTCTTCTCAAGCATTTAATGAAATGAATTTGATTTTGACAAAATATTCTATTTCAAAATTGCCATTAATTTTCAAGATTTTTTATTCTCCACTAAATTATGTTTTAAAGGGGCAGAGGCTGAAATTGAAAAATCTAATATTTCCCTAGATAATCTTCTGGCAAGAATTCTGTCAGGTCAGATATTTTCTACCTAGCTCAGTAAATTACATCATTGAAGTAAGGAAAAAGTCACTGACATCCCAAATATCCTAAATGCAAAAGGCCAAGACAGACTCCACCCCGGGTGATTAAGACTAAGACAGTTTTCAAACTTGTCTCTCACAGTTTCTCACTTAGAAGACTGTAAAAAATGTAAATAAAAGCTTATTGCATAGTTGTTTGTATAAAATTGAGGAAGGAAAATTAGAAGGAAGAGAGAACCCCTGTGACTAATTCAGTATCAAAGTTGCTTTAAAATGCCACTGTTATGTGCCACTTTGATTGAGTCACTGTTCCCTTAATATTTTGATAAAATAAATCACCATAAAAAGGAAGCACAATATATACTACCCCTATCTCTATTTCAAAATCTAAATTTGTTAATGTAGCTCTCAAAGGCCTTCACAATTTGGATCCAGTCTATTCATCTAACACTTCTTTCTTCACAAGCTCTTGTCCTCAACTTCTGCTACAGCAAATGGCTCTTTAATTTCCTAAATAATAAGATTTGTTTAAACCTAAGCCTTTTTAAATGCTCTTCTCTCCATGTAATTATCTCTCTCTCTCTTTCTCTAATCAGAATACTTAACAGTCATTCTTTAATACCCAGCTAAGATATCACTACCCTTCTCTGGCCAGTCACCCCAATGCAAGACAGTCAGTCCTTTCTGTTTTTTCTTTCCCACAGTGCAGAATGAAAATTTCCATTGCAGAACTTACCACAACACGCTACTGACATCTTCTTTGTGTCTATTACCCTCAATTAGATTACGAGCAGACAGAGTGAATGGAGTCATTTTCACAGTCATTTCACAATTGTAACATATTAAATACAGGTAAAAGCAATTTGCAAAAGTCACAAAGCAATATTAAAATTATAGTTGTTTTGCTATTATTTAGCAAAATGAGAAATAAATCACAGTACATGATAGGTATTTCTTTGTGTTTATTATTTTGTGTCTAATCTAGCAGCCATCAGGGCACAGGGGGGCAAAACACTTGAAATAATTGTCAACATTTTTCAAAATTTGATGAAAATTATATACTTTTAATTCCAAGAGCTCAAACGAAAGCAGGATAAACACGGATAAAACCACATGAAGACCCATCAGAATCTGATTGTTTAAACTAGTTATAAAGATAAAATTTTAAATACAGCCAGTAAGGAAAAAGAAAACATTACAAATAACAGAGAAACAAAGATAAAGATAACTTCAAACATCAATAGCAATGCACTCCAAAGGACAATGTAATAACATCTTTACAATACTGAGAGAAAAAAATATTAATAATAAAACTAAAATTCTAAATCTGGCAAAAAGAAATCTTCAAAAATGAAAACAAAAGAACTGTTCATCTTGAACATGAACAGTCCCCTTACACTTTAGGGAAAATCAAACCTTCAAACTTTTTACATCAGACTTTAATCAATGTTAAACTTAATTCTTCTGACGGAAGGAAGGTAAAACCATATGGAAAGTTCAACAGACGCAAAGAAATTTAAGAGTGCCAAAATTGTAAATAGGTGGTAATTATTACAGATATTTATTTTCTGGAACTTTAAAAATTTTCTTTTTTTAAGATAAATGAATGTTTAAAGAAAAATAATATAGTACTTTGAGGTTTATAGCATGTGGGAAAAATTGTATGCCCACAATAAAACAATGGATTGGAGGAGGGAAATGGAAGTAAATAGATCTAAGATTATTACAATTCTTATTCAGTAGTATTTGAAAATTGATTATAAAAGGTAAATCATGTATATACTAACTAAAACATATTTTGTTCATAATCCAGAAATAAACCTTACAGAATTTTCAAACAAGTTCAAATGGAAGCTGAAAAGAGAAAAGGGGAAAAGAGAAGATATAGGACAAAAGAAAACAAATAGAATAATGATAAACCTAAACTGAACCACATTGATAATTATATTACACAGATTATCCAAAATTTCCAATAAAAAAGTGAAGGTTTTTTAATGAATAAAAAAATGTGACCAAGCCATTTCACAGGAAAAGCACTTAAAATATAAAGATACAGATTAAAAATAAAGAGATAAAAAATAGAAAGAATTCACACGCTAAATAATACTGAGTATGTACAGCAACCATAATACGATTGAATTAGAAATCAATTTTAAACAACAGAAATGCCCAAACATTTGGAAATTAAACACCACTCTCCTTAATTAACTGTGGGTCAAATGAGAAAACAAAAAGGGAAATTACAAAATACTTGGCTTTAATGAAAATGAAAACACATACCATCAAAACTTCTGGGATAATGAATACATAAATATATTTTGATATGATATATGAGATTGGACAATTAAGTTCACAAGCTCATCCTAGAAAAAGTGCTACACACCTCACTGCTGATACCACTACAGTCACCTTCAAGGGACTCCCCTTGGGAAGCTGCGCCCCAATGTCAGTGCCTAGCCCACCCTTCAAAGCAATCTTGGAACACTTATTCTGGAATGGGCATCAGAGCCTTCATCATATGAAGGTCAGACAGTTAAGTTCTCAAACTCATCCTAGAAAAAAGTGCTACATGCCTCACTGCTGAATATCACTACAGTCACCAGATGGCCAAGGGGAGGACTTTCAAGGTGATCATATACAAAAACATCCCACTGTACACTTTAAACATATATAATTTAAGTCATGCTTCAGTAAAGCTGGTGAGTTTGTGGAGGCCAGTATTACCTTGATACCAAATCAGCAAAAACATTACAAAAATAAGGACATCTCATACCAAGGACTTTCATGAATATAGATGGGAAAAAATCTTAATATAATTAATAAATGAAATCCAGTAACACTGAAAAAAACTTAGTACAGAATGGCCAAGTAGGGTTTATTCAAGGAATGCATAGCTGATCTCACATTGGTAAATTAATGTAGTTATTTGCCAAACTGAGGCACTAACGAGAAAAAGTATACACTCACAATAGATGCAGAAAATTCATTTCACAAAATTCTATGCACAATCTTGTTAAAAAACTATCAGCAAATTATGACTAGATGGAATTTTTTAACCTAACAGAGCGTACCTATAAAATACCCACAACTAACATCATACTTTGTATTGAAAGAGTAAACACTTACTTCTCTAAGATTAAAAATAATACAAGGATATCCTCCTTCACTATTTCTATATAGTATTATCTGAGAAGCCCTAGCTAGGTCAACAAGACAAGAAAAACAAACTGGAAAGGAAAAAGTAAAATTATCTCTGTTTGCGTATGAGATGATTGTGTACATAGGAAATAATACAGAAACTGAATAAACTAATATGACTAATAAATGAATTTAACATTCACAATATACAATGGCTATATATAAAAGTCATTTCTAAAAAAAAAAAAAAAAAAAGTCATTTCTATGTTTTAAAGGATAGTAGCCCACAATTAAAGATACAACTTTTTAAGTTCTATTTATAATAGCATTAAAACATGAATTATTTAATGATAAATTCAGCAAATATAGGAAATACCCTTAAAGTGATACTGGCAGAAACATTATTGAGAGAAATTAAGAAAATATACCATGATCATAGACTGAATATTTAATTTTTAAATGTAAATTTTCCCAGATTGATCTATACATTTGAAAGAATCCCAGACAAAATTCAAGTTAGACTTATTTTATGGAAACCTTGAAGCTTATCCTAAAACTCACAAAAATACAAATAACCTACAGCACTCAAAATAATTCTGAAAAAGCTGGAAGTAATACACTATCTCAAGATTTATTCTCTTGATTTCCCATCCAGAATCAGTACAGTGATATTGACATAACATACCATGGAATAGAACTGTGAGTCCAGAAAAATAAACACGCAGGAATTGACCTTCAACCACAGAGCCAATGTTATTTGATGAAAAGGGACGGTCTATTTAACAAAGAATGCTGGAACAGCTTAATATCAAAAGGTGAAAAAGTGAACCTCATGTTTACAACACAGAAATCTCAACTTGAAATGTATCCAACATTTAAATGTAAAAGTTAAAGCTACAGAGTTTCTAAAAAAACATATAGGAGAAAATTTTCATGATCTTTATTTCAGGGATACAAAATTGCTATAAAATAAAAAGATGATAAATTGGACTTCATTGATATTAAACTTTTGGTAGTAAGTTTTCTAAAATATAAAAAGAATTTTTACAACATAATAGTAAAGAAAGAATTACTTAATTTTTTAAATGAGCAAAATATTGACAAGCCATTTCATAAAGTAGATAAATGAAACCAATACGGTCTGTTCAACAGACCTTATATATCTGGCCAAGATGAAGTTAAAGAGGAAATATTTTTCCTCATGCCTGAACAACTAAAAGAATTGAACAAAATTCTGAAACAATGGTATTCAAGACTTTGAAAATCAGGCAATGAAGATTTGCTGCCTGGCAAGGTTAGCCTTGTGATAGCGCCAACATACCACCTGGAGAAAATTTTCAGGATGTGGTGCGTGGAAGGAGAAATCAGATAGAACATGAGTGACTCCATGGGCTGAGGGAAGAAGTTGGAAGTGTGAGGAAGCCAAGCCAGCTAGGGGAAAGCTGTAAAGAAAGAAGATTCCAAAGACCTCAAGGTCCTCCCTCATAATTCAGGATTTATGAGAACAAACCACCAGAAATCTGGAGAGAAAACGCCGCAAAACATTAGAAGGAACAATCCTTGGGGCCCGTGCAGAGTCAGAATTAATGCTGTGCACTTCCACGTATAAAGCCTCACACTTCAGATGGTGAGTAGGTAGAGCATCTAGAAGGGTTTTCCCTCAACAGTGGGAAAAATTAGTGAAAGACTCAATGCCCAACACAGCTTAAAAGCAAAAAGTTGGGAGAGTCAGGCTGTTTTTAAGTAATTTAACCACAGCATAAATGTTTAAGAATATTTATTGGAATGACATAATAAGCTAAGATTCATAATATCTGACCTCAAATAAAAAATTAAAATGTATGCAAAGAAATGATTATAATGAAGGGAAAAGTCAATGACTTGAATTCAAAATAAATGACACAAATTAAAGAAAATACATGTATTCTTCACTGCCCTCCATAGCACCAATGACGGGTAAGATTCCCAAAGCGGGGACAACCTAAGACAGGATATGGAGAGGCTGCATGGTGGATTACATTCATAGTACCCAAAGACGGGTGGGATCACTCTGCATTCAGTCAACCTAAGACAGGGACCAAACCATTGATGTTTGTATCCCCATGACGGGTAAGACTGAAACTGCCAGAGCAGGCAACCTAAGACAGGGGCTATGTTTTTCCGCCATACAAAAAACAAGAGGGAATTGTTGGGCCCTGCCATGTGCCTGAGGCCTAGTGCAACTTCCCGAGCCTGACTAGAAGCAGATCCATCGAGCTACTTCCGCGAAGCAACGACTCAGCAAGGCCCGGCCTGAAATTGCCTCTACCTAGATACAGCCAATGTGGTACCATGCCACTGGCCCGACCCTGTCACTCACATCCCCCCCCGCCTTCTTTCCCTGCCCCTTCTCCACAATAAAAAAATAAAAAAATAAAAATAAATAAAAAAAAATAAAAAAAAAGAAGACAGATGAATGGCCAACAAACACAGAGAAAAAATGCTCATCATCCCTAGTCATCAGAAAAATGCAAATCAAAACTCTGAGATATCACCTAGCTCTAGTGAGAATAACCTACAACACAGTCCTGAATGTGCAGATGCTGACATGGATGTGGAGAGAAGAGAAAGCTTTTATACTGTTGGTGGGATTGTAAATTAATACAGCCTCTATAGAAAGACATATGAAGATCAGTCAAAGAGCTAAAAATAGACCTTCCATTTGAGCCTACAATTCCATTACTAGGTATCTATCCAGAAGAAAAATTACCACTCAATTCACAATCGCTAAGATGTGGAAGTAAACCCAAATGTCCATCAACCCAGGAACGGATTAATAAACCATGGTACATGTACACCATGGAATACTATTCAGCCAGAAAAAGATGGAGACTTTACATCTTTTTGTATTTACTTGGGTGGAGTTGAAGCACTTTCTTCTTTGTAAAGTATCACAAGAATGGAAAAGCAAATATCCAATGTACTCAATATTAATATGAAACCAATAGAAAAACAACTACACAATCCCATGAGAGATAAACACAATTATATTCTAGCGGGAGGAGAGGGAGAAAAGAGAGAAGGGAAAAGGGTGTGTGTGGGGGGGAGATTGGTGAGCTCTCACCTAACGTGCACAATGTAAACATATGCAGCACACCTCCTAGATGAAGGGCTCAACTTGAACTTTAGTTTAGAAATGCAAACAATGTAATCTCATCATTTTTACCCTCATATTAATCTGAAATAAAAATAAACAATAAGAAGAAGAAAAAGTTCTTTCAATTGACAGAAATGAAATCTATTTGTTTAGGTGTGCCGTGAAAAATACGTTGAAAAGCAGGGTTTCATGGACTCTTACCTGTCACTCCTGGATTTATTCCCAGGCTTTGGATTCTATTCCATTTCCCTGTAATGCTGCATTCTTTGCTCTCTACCCTTCAGGTGAAAATTCTAAATGTCGTATGATTAGGACCAAGCAAGCCTAGAAGAATATGATGATCCACTGTGTTTGCCGGCAGCAGGTGCTGCCTCTGAAAGTTTCCCATCAAGATTCCTCCTTGTCCAGGAGGCAACAAAGACACAGTGCCCCAAGCTGCCGCTGTCCTGAGTACTGCCTGTGTCATGAAGGAGGTAAGGAAATTTCACCCCAAAATATGACTCCTTAGTATAAATTATATAGAAGAGGCCTTTCCTCTATTTAAATAAAACCTGAGTAACCTGATTGGGAATCAAAAGGGGTTGCTGACTTCCTTTTGAATGATAACAGACCTGGCCCCAAATTATTTAAAACACAATACCTGTCTCTCAGGTTAATTTATAAGCCATCCTGTTTCCCTCCATTTTCACTTTCCCCACCCCCACCCCTAGCAACCACTTGCTGCACCAATACTTTCCACGTCCCCGCCCCCTCTTCTAAAAGGCATCTATAAAAGTCTCTGACCATCACTGAGACATTGGGTAATCATTCTTGTGGTTCCTCCCTCCCCCCCATGCACATAGTATTTGGAAATAAACCTTTCTCTTATTAATCTACCATAAATGTAAGTTGATTTTTCAGCAAACCAACCAAGGGCAAAGGGCAGGTTTCACCATGATCCCCACGATCAGGAGTTTGCCCTCTCCTCACAGAATGATGCTCTCTAAGCACAGAAACAGAAAGTCACTAGAGAAACCCAGGGCCAGGGGCCTGAGACAGAAGTTATGTGAAGCATATTGGAATTAAGTCATTCACAGCCATTGAATCTCCACTTCCAGGGCTTCTCTTGCGGTTGGAGTAATCCCAGTCATACGTGAGCAAACTAAAGATCAAGGAAGCTCAGAGATTGGATGTAATTCAGAGATTATGTAACTTAACATTGGTTCAGCCAAGACAAAGAATTGGGATATTTTTGCTCTTAAACTAGAGCTTCCTTTACTTAACCCATTTCTTTCATTCATTTTAGCATCTGAGGCATATACCTAGGAGACAGGTAAGAAAGATGTCACTAAAAAGCCATGATGTACCCTCACAGAGTGACAAAGCTAGTCGGTTAGGGAATAAGTTTCACGGAACATACGGAAATATATGTGGCCTGAACAAAAGTACAGATACTGCACAGCCAAAGTTGTACTCACCACAAACTTCAGCTCTTGGGACTTATATGACATTTAATAACAGAAAACCTCAGTTTTCTGAGTGGATAAAAGCTTTCAGTAAACTTTAACCCTGAAAATGTTAGAAACAGATGACCCACTTTAAATATTTGAAATCAATTTTACAATTTGATCTTTTAATATGGTGCAAAAATTAAATATATAGGTGCGCAACTTGTTTCTTGTACTTTTACTATTGGTATTTGTGAGTTGCCCTCACACTGATCTCATCTGCCTTTGCAAATATGACACAAATTGGCCAGTATTTTTGTGAATTATTTCTTTACTCAGTATTTTGTGGGTATCTACCATGTGCAAGGCATGTAATTAGGTGCTCTGCAGTGTGTAGCACCCACATGATAGAGATGCTGGATTTACTATAAAAAGAAGGCAAGCTTGACTAGGAAAGGTGCCGCATGACATAGACAAGTACAGTGATGGTCTCTTACATTCCCAAAGCCTCAGACCTGGTGCCCTCTACCACCTTCTATTCTCTATTCAAGACAGAAACCCAGGAGGCACCGTTCTTCTTTCTCCCCCTTAGTCCTCAGATACAGCCCTTCTTTATGTCCTATTGATGTCACCTCTTACATTTCTCTCAACCCAGCTCACCTCTCCATTTCCACCATCACAGTCCGTAAGTGGGCCCAAACTACCATCAGCTCCAGGTCGACTACTTCAATGGATCTGTTTCATCCTCTCTTGTCATTAGCATTTACAATTAATTTTCATCTTATACTCAGCTTTGGGAATGGTAAATGTGATTATTGCGCCTTCCTGCTTAAAACATTTCAATTATTGGTCTTATGATAAATACTAAAACCCATACAATGGCTCAGGACGTCCTGAAAATTTGTTTTTTACAAAGTTCTCTAATACCAGGATGTCTTCACTTACTGTGCCAGCCATACCAGCTTTCTTACGTTCTCTCAAGTATTCCAGGCTCCTCTTTGCTACTAGACCCTTGCATAGGCTGTACCCTCTGTGCAGGGTATTCTGTGTCCCCGCCCTCACTTCACTCCTAGTCAACACTGAGATGTTCGATCAACCAGGGATGACTACCAAGGTGGTTAATGAGACCAGTTGTGTGCTCTAATAGCATGTTTGTTTTTTCTCTGAGCAGTTATAATTCAATGACTAATTATGTGGTTCTAATATCTGCCTCCTTCACTGAACAGCATGAAGGAGACATTATTTCTTTTGGTTTACCCCTCTTATCACCATCAAGGTAGACAGCACACAGAAGTGTTTGGTAAATATCATTGAAAGAATGAATGGATAAATATAGAGTCCAAAGGAGAGGGGAGATCAGTTCTAGTTAATGTGACAGGGATATCCTTTTGTGGACATGGCTTTTGGCCTGCATTTTGATGAACAGTAAAATTTTGATAATGACACTGAGAGAAGCACATTTTAGGAACAGAAGTGACATGAAAAAGGAAGAAATAAGAAAGTGGATAGAGTGTGCTTAAGCCTTTAGTTCAGTTTTGGAGGATAAGTGGACAGAGATATAACTAGAAAGGTAGCATTAATATAGCAAAAGGCTTATAACAAAAAGTGACATCCTGCAGAGGACAGCTGTGTGTGGCAGGAATGTGGGAGAACAGAATGTTTCTAAGCAGGTCCAATGCTCTGCTGGTGCACTGAATAGTTATGATAGATGCACTCTTCAGCCCATAAACTCTGAGACTCTAACTTTGTGATCAGGTGGCTTGGCAAGAAAATTAATAAAGTTGGTCCATGAAGATGAAAGAATTAGAAGTAAGGAAAATCTTCTGTGAGGAGCTAAGTTGTGAAATAATAAACGTTACCTGGGAAGGAAGGGCAAAAACCTAGGTGGGAATGTAAAAGTCGTAGTAAATTTATAGGGAACATAAGGGGAGCATGTATGCATGTTCAGGACTAAGCAACCTACTACATGTGAAAGGTCAAAGTCAACTGTCCTGTGAGCTCCTTCATCTTAAGCCTCCCAGCATGTTCTTTTATTGAATTAGTTTCCTTTTACTGCTGTGACAACTTGTCACAAACTTAGTGGCTTAAAACCACCTGGATTTAGCATCTTTCAGTTCTAGAGATCAGAAGTCTGAAATGGCATTCCAAGGTTCACATCAAGTCATCAGCAGGACCGAGTTGTTTTTGGAGGCTTTAAGGGAGGATCTGTGTCTTACCTTCTTCAGCTTCTCAAGTTGCTCCCACTCACTCCTTGGCTAATGACCCTTCAACATCTGCATCTGCACTTATGTCATCTGCTCTGACTCCACCCTCCTGTCTCATGTGAAACCCTGGTGATTACATTGGGTCAACCTGGGTAACCCAGGACAATCCTCCCATCTCAAAATGCCTAACTTAATGACACCTGCAAACTCCCTTCTGCCACGTAGGTGAAATATTCACAGGTTGTGTGAGATGAGAATATAGGCATCGTTGGGGGCTCATTATTCTGCCTATGACAATATGGATCCTCCCGGGTCTGACACAGTCCCACCATCTGTCATGGAGAGGGTGGTAAATAGGGCTCAAGATGACTAGGATGATGGAGGTAAAAATAAATTCATATTCATTGCTCAGAGAATTCAGAGAAAAAGATAAATTATACAGCTGTATACAACCTAAAAGGGTGTGTGGAGAAGGGCCACTTGGTACACATTTAATTAGAGAAGAGAAAAGTAAGCTGAGGAGCTTCCAGGAACTTCTGATAATTATCAGGGAACTGGGCACTTGGAATTATTTTCTTTCTTTAATTTAGAACCGCAGATGCCCAAAGTGCATATTTCGGGTATGCAAGATAGAAGTACCCCTGAAACATGTCACTGTCACTTTACAGAAAAGCAAAACTGACTCATTACTTTACACTCAGCCCATACTTGAACTTTCACATTGACCACAAAACTGCACGCATTCATTCAGTCAGCCATTTATTCATTTAGTCACAAATTTTTCAGAGGTTATTTGTATACGACTGCCTCTATTCTTAGTGGTAGGAGATCTAAAAATGCACCTTTATGGGCACTACCCAAATTCAGTTTGGCAATTAGTGTAATAGACATTCAGTTAAATATTGAATAACTTGTATGTTCTGGACCCTTTTATAAGTCATGGAGATGTAAGACAAGCTGAGTCCCTGCTCCCAAAACAGAATGAACTTGCATTCTAGTGGAGGTACACTCACCATAAACAGAAAAAAGAAGGGAAATAAGCTAGAATGGAAACTAGGAATAGTCTTCATTCCTGAGAGAATTAAGAAAGACATCTTCAAAGAAGGAATGTGTAATTTGAACCCTTAGTAAGATGGCGCTTGTGAATTTGCCCTTCAGACATTTTAATGTAAACATTTGACCCTTACCTACAAATTAGAGAAGCAGGCATTTGTAGATTTAATGAATAGACTACTCTTAAATTACTTACTCACAAAGCATGTAACATGTATATGTTCTCAATGAATTCAATCACCCACTCAACTTTTATTGTTTGTTTGTTTCAAAATATTAAGGGGATGCACGTATTTTAGGTTATGTGTATTACTTTTGTAATGCTTAAGTCCTGGTTATAAGAGTGCTGATCACACAAACAGTATTCATTGCTCCCTCTAGATAGGTTTTTAACCCTCCCATATCCCCTGCTTGATTCACACTGAACTTCACTTTCATCTGTGCACCTGTGCTCATCGGTTAGTTCCAATTTAATACTGAGTACATGTGGTGTTTTTCCATTTTTAAGATACTTCACTTAGCAGAATGGTCTCTAGTTCCACTCAGATTGTTGCAAAAGGCAGTAATTCATTTGTGTGTGTGTGTGTGTGTGTGTGTGTGTGTGTGTGTGTGCCTGAGTAGTACTCTATGGTATACATACACCACATTTTATTAATCCATTCATGAACTGATGGGCACTTCAGTTGATTCCATGTCTTTGCAATTATGATTTGTGCTCAATAAGCATTCAAGTGCAGGTGTCTTTTTTGATAAAAAGTCTTATTTTCTTTGGGGTAAATACCCAATACTTAGGTTTCTGGTTCAAGTGGTAGGTCTAATTTTAATTCTTCAAGAAAACTTCTCTTTTTCATAGAGGTTGTAGTAGATTATAGTTCCACCAACAGTGTATAAATGTTCCTTTGAAATTTTTAATAAAAGCCATTCTAACTGGGGTAAGGCAAAATCCCATTGTAGTTTTAATTTTCATTTCCCTGATGACCAGGGCATTTTTTCATATGTTTGTTGGCCACTTGTCCTTCTTCTTTGGAGACACTTTTGTTCATGTCTTTTGTCAACTTTTTATTAGGGTTTGTGTTCTTGTTGTTCTTTTTTTTTTTCTTTCTTTTTTTTTTTTCTTGCTGCTTTGCTTCAGTTCTTGGTAAATTCTGGATAGCCAACCTTTATCAAATGTGTATATTGCAAATATTTTCTCCTATACTGTAGGTTGTCTATTTTCCACATTAATTGTTTCTTTACCTGTGTAGAAGCTTTTTAGTTTAATCAAATCCTATTTATTAATTTTTGTTGTTACCATGATTGCCATTGGGATCTTAGTCATAAATTCTTTGCCTAGACA
Source organism: Loris lydekkerianus (assembly GCA_963574355.1). Classification (NCBI taxonomy): domain Eukaryota; kingdom Metazoa; phylum Chordata; class Mammalia; order Primates; family Lorisidae; genus Loris; species Loris lydekkerianus. The sequence goes on along the minus strand of CAUYPK010124921.1, from coordinate 9,680 downwards.
GATATCAAGAAGATTTTTTCCCTACATTTTCCTCTAGAATTTTTATAGCCTTAGAAATCAGTCTCTTACCCTTCTTGAATTAACTGTTCTGAGTGGTCAGAGGTAGGGGTCCTGTTTCATTTTTGCGCAGGAAGCTATCCAATTTTTCCAGCACCACCTACTGAACAGGGCTTCTTTTCTTCAGTATACTGTGCTATCTACTTTTTTGAAGATCAGTTGGTTTTAGGTAAAAGGTTTTATATGTGGGTTCTCTGTTTTGTGCCATTGGTCTATGTCTCTGTTTTTGTACCAAACTCATACTGCTTTCATTACTATAGCCTTGTAGTACAGTTTAAAGTCTGGTAATGTGATGTCTCCAGATTTGTCCTTTTTGCTTGTGATTGCAAAACCTGCTCACCTTTCAAAGCAAAGCATTATGAATTCAGAAGACTTGCACTCACATAGAAGAATTTATGGCTACATTTTCCTTATCCCAGCTCTCTGATATTCCCCCACCAAATGTCAGTGTCTGCAGGTCACATGTCTCTGAGTATAGCCTCTCTTTGATCTTGTCTAAACTGAGTAGTTGCCCACCACAGCATTTGAGCCAAACATTCATGGGAACACTGATAAAACTGTTCATTAGATAATGGATTTTTAAGATAATTGCATTGAACTTCTCCTTCTTCAATCCAAATATTAAAACAGAAAATTTTTCACATTTTTATTCCAGGACCCTAAATAATGTGCCTATAAACATGGCTATTTCTCACATTCATTTTTTGGCTATTCAATTTTTTGGTTGAATCAGAAATGTATTAGTCTGCATTAGAAAATGGTCTACTTGGATAGCAAGGAAATAGGATGGTAAATGAGAAAGGAAGGAAAAGAAAAAGAGGAAGTAGGAAGAAAGAAAGGAAAGAGAAGTAGGAGGGAAAAAGTAAAAGAAAAGAAAACGTCTTTTGCCTTTTAAGCTTATACAAACAATATCTATGTCAAGTTGTAGAATGTATCAGTTTTCATTTACCAATATGCTTTGCTCAGATTAGATCCCTTTGTAAGGCTGAGAGCAATATTATTGTTAAAACAGTCTATATTCATATAAGCAGCAGAAAACACTTTACATTGTATGTTTGAAGAAAACCACAATTATTTCTCTACTTCTCCATCCTCATTTCTTTAAAGTAAAACAAAACAAAGACATTTTTAAAGTAAAATAGCAATTGCACCTCAATCAATAATTTCCCTCAGGAGAAATGTACATCTGCACACTCTTTAGCAATTTTAATAACATCAGTTTTAGGGGGGTAGGGCCTGTGGCTCAGGGTAGGGCACCAGCCCTATATACCAAGGGTGGCAGGTTCAAACCCGCCCCAGCAAAACTGCAAGAAAAAAATGGCCAGGTGTTGTGGTGGGTGCCTGTAGTCCCAGCTACTCAGGAGGCTGAGGCAAGAGAATCACTTAAGCCCAAGAGCTGGAGGTTGCTATGAGCTGTGACACCACAGCACTCTACTGAAGTCAATAAAGTGAGACTCTGTCTCTTAATAAATAAATAAATAAATAAATAAATAAATAAATAAATAAATAAAAAATAACATCAGTTTTTGAGAAGGACAAATATACCCTGGTATCTCTGATATGAAGAATATAAGTTGGTTAATGGGCACAAATATATAGTTAGATAGAAGTAATAAATTCTAGCATTTGATGGTACTTTCATAAAATTTAACAATAATTTATTATATACAGTAGAACCTCTGTAAGCTGACCATGCAAGGGACTGTAGCAAGCTGTTCAATGTAAGGAATTTCCATTGAGTACATGTGGCACACATCCAGTCTACGAAAATCAGGTCAACTTAAGAAGGTGGTCAATGTGGAGAGATGGTCAATGATGCAAGTTCCACTATATTTCAAAATAGGTAGGAGAGAAGAATTCTGATGTTCTATCACAAAGAAAAGATAAAGGAGATTATGGATGCCTTAATTAACCTGATTTGAACATTACACATTTTATACCTACATCATAATATTACATGTCCCCCCAAATGTGTACAACTATGAAATATCAATAAAATACACAAAAAATAGTCAAACTCAAAGAAGCAGAACAGAATGGTGGTTCCAGAGACTGGGGAGAGAGGACAACGGTGAGGTATAATTCAAAGGGTGCAAAGTTTCTCTTATGCAAGATGACCAAGTCCTAGAGTTCTACCATAAAGCACAATGCCTATAGCTAGTAATATATGAGACCTGAAAATTAAGTTTGTGAACTTATTCTAGAAAAGGTATTACATGTCTTATTGTTGAATATCACTATGGTCACCCTCAAAGTACCTCACTTGGGAAGCTATGCACTGATGCCAGCACCTAGTCCACTTCAGAGCAATTTTGGAACTCTTGTTCTGGAATGGCCATCAGAGCTGTCATCATATTACCTTTGATGTCCTGAATGTCATCAAAATATTTTCTTTGTCTTCAGGGAAAGAAAAAGTCATTTGAAGCCATATAGGGTAAGTAGAGAGCATGTTCCAAATAGTTATTTGGTTGAAATAATCCCTCCCTCTATGAGCTGGCATTGTCATGATGCAAGAACCACATCTTTCTCACCCCAAGATTTTCAGTTAAGATTTTCCTAATTGTTTCTCTATCAATGTTTATTTGGTCTGCTATGCTGTCCGTTGTCAGCCAATATTTTTGACACACAATTTGATGAATTTTTGTAATGTTTTCCTTAGTTTTGTTCATTACTGGCTGCCCTGACCTCTCTTCATCAGTGACACTTTCTCTCCCATCAGACAAATGTTTAATCCATTTGCACACTGCCATTTTTTTCATGGCATTATCCCCATATACTTGGACTAATATGTCCCTGCTTTCACTTTCACTCTTGCTGAGTTTAACAAGAAATTTAATGTTTGTTCATTGCTCTTATTCAAGCTCCAACATTCTCTCAATGGCACAAAAAACAACAATAATAATGACCACCACTCAGCAAGATACCACCACACATGTATATAAACACAACTGTGAGACACTGATATATGGGTCATTACAAAAGTTTTGAGTTACACAAAAATCAGAAACATAAAATCCATATAGGAGCAAGTTGAAACTTGCACAGGTGAATCAGAAAGGACACTATTGACTGTTTCTTGGAAGTGTAATAATGGGTCATAAAACAGTCTGTCTCAAAACTTTCCTAGCAACCAAGTTTATGAAACCTTACTGAGTATCAATGTACTCAGTGCTGCCAATGTAAGTGCAGGTGGAAAGTTCATGAACAAAATGTCAGACTTTGTATTATAAAAAATTTTGCTAGGAGGGTAGATTTTATGCTGTGTTCTCATCACATGCAAAAAATTAATAATAAATAGTGAGGATGAGAAGAAGCTTTTGGAAGAGATGGACACATTTATAATATAGATTGTGGTGATGGTTTCACAGGTGTATACTTAGCTCCAAATATATCAAGTTGTATACCTTAAATATGTGTGGCTTTGTGTATGTTAGTCATACCTCAATAAAGTAATTTTTGATAAAAGAATAATGGTTTATGCTTTTTGTTCAGATTATTATGAGGGTACAAATGTTTAGGTTACATTGTTTTAACTTCTAAGCAAAGTTCAAGTTGTAGTTGAGCCCTTCATCCAGGGGGCATGCTGAACACCCTCACTTTGTGCCCTTTAGGTGAGATCCTGCCAATTGCCCTCCCTCCTCTCCCCTTCCTCTCACTAGAATACCCTTGTGTTTTTTCTTTCGTGTGGGCATGTAATTGTTTATAAATTGGTTTCACATTAGTATTGAGTACATTGATACTTTTTTATATATACTTGAGATACCTTACTAAGAAGATGTGTTTCAACTCCATCCAGGTAAACATGAAAGATGTAAAGTCTCAATTTTTTTCTTATGCCTAATAGTACTCCACGGTACACGTATATCACAGTTTGTTGATCAATTCTTGGGTTGATGGGCACTTGGGTTGCTTACACATATTGACAACTGTGAACTGAGCTGCAATAAACATTCTGGTGCAAATGCCCTGGTGGTAAAATGACTTTTCTGTTTCTGGATAGATACCTAGTAATGGGACTGCGGGATCAAATGGAAAGTCCAGTTTTAGTTCTTTGAGAATTCTCCATGGTTTTAGTTCTTTGAGAATTCTCCATGCTTTTTTCCATAGGCGTTGTATTAGTTTGCAATCCCACCAGCAGTGCAAAAGCATTGCCTTCTCTCCATATCCATGTCAGCATCTGCAGATGGGACTTTGTGATGTGGGCTAATCTTATTGGAGTTAGGTGATGTCTCAGAGTAATTTTGATTTTAATTTCTCTAATAATTAGGGACAATGAGCTTTTTTTCATCTGCTTATTGCCCATTTATCTGTCATCTTCAGAAAAGTTTCTGTTCAAGTCTCTTGTATAGTTCATTTCTGATTCTTGGTGGGAATGTTTTATAAAGGCAGAGAATTTCCTCCTAGGAGAATAAAGCAAATTACAGGGAAATATATTAGGATTTTTTCTTCTCATTAAAGAAATCTTTGGTGGTAGTGGGAGGAAGAATAAGAGGCATAGTAAAATTTTCAAGTACAATGTAGAAACTCTCCAAAGTGAATTGGACCTGAGAATGGTCAAAGGAGATTATCCATGTAGGACTCATGAAGACAGGGAATTGGAACCTAGGAACTGCTAATATCATAAAGGACCATATAAGAATGTCTTTTTAGTGTGTATTAGCAAAACCATAACAAAATGAATTTACCAGCACACACTGAAACTACAGGGGAAAGAAATTCTGAAAAAGTCTTCAAAGGATTATGTTATGGTAGACCTAAATTACTAGGAGGACATTTCTCATTATTAAAATGAAAATCACAGATCTGCTTGATGTCTATGCCATATTTACTTTCCTCTGGCTCTCGTCTCATCCCCTAAAGAAAGGTCAGTCTTTGCTAGACAGATTCTGTATATGGAAAAGGGCACAAGTGGCAAATGTGAAGCTTGATGAATATTCAAAAAGCAAATACACCCATGTACCTGCCTCCCACTATACAAAAGTGGAACTTTGTCAGTACTCCACACAATTCTTTTAGGACTTCACTCTGTCACGGTTTTCCCCCTCAAAGGTACACACCATCCTGTCTTCTACCACAATCAGTTATTTTTGTCCTCAAAAATGTTATGTAGATGGATTATACAGTATGTACAGCTATCTCTTCTTATGCTCAATGCATATTAGTAAAGTCATCCATCCATGTACCAATAATTAATTAAATCCAATTGCTATCTAACATTTTAGTTTATCACTATATCACTATATATTTCTTGTTACATTTAGTCTGCTTTCACATTTGTGTTATTGAGAGTCATGCTGCCAGAAATATCACTTTACATTCATTATTCAATGAGCATATATGCTTTTAGAAATGTATTATATCCTTCTAGGAATGAAATTATGGGGTGACAGAGTATACATACTTCCAGCTTTAGTGGATTAATCAAATCTACTAAAGGAAGTTAATCAGACCTATACTATACACAGACCAAAATAATGGTCTTGCAGCAAAGTAATCCTACCCAGTAACTTGAGGATAAAGCCTCGCTACCACAGTGGCCCAAGTAACAAAGCAAAGCAACAAAATCCCTCACAACAGGATGATCAGAAATCCTCCCTGATCAATTTTCTTAGTAAATGTGAATGGCTTGAATTCCCCACTAGAGAGATATAGATTTAAAAAAAAAAAAAAAAAAGGCAGGAGTTTTAATACTTATAGCAGATGCCCACTGGCTGATTTTTAAAGCAATAAAAGTAAAGAAAAACAAAGAAAACAAAGATGAATATTTTATATTGATCAAGGGAACAATTCAACAAGAAGACATGTCCATCTCGAGTACTTAGGCATCCAACTCAGATACTTCCAGATTTATAACACAGATTTTACTTGATCTAAATAATATGATAATCAACAACATCGTAATAGTCAGGGACTTCAACACCCCACTAACAGAACTGAACAGATCCTCCAAGCAAAGAAATGCTGGACTTAAACTCAACTCTAGAACAAATGGGCTTATCAGACATCTACACAACATTTCACCCCAATACTACTGAATGTAGATTCTTCTCCTTAGCTCATGTATCATTTTCTAAGAATGATCACATCCAAGGTCACAACACAATTCTCAACAATTTTTATAAAATAGAAATTATACCCTGTATCTTGACAGATCACAGTGTAATATAAGTAGAAATCAATCCCAACAGAAATGCTCATCCCTTCAAAAGTCTTATACAACTAATAGCTGAACAATAACTGGGTCAAGGAGGAGATAGAAAAGAATATCATTAGATTCCTTGAAAAAAATGACAATGAAGCTGTAAACTGTCAAGACCTGTTGGATACTTACAACAGAAGTGGTCCTGAGAGGGGAATTCATTGTATTAAATGCCCACATCCAGAAAACAGAAAAAGTGCAAATCAATAATCTAATGAATCATCTCAAGGAACTGGGGGGGAAAAAGGCAATTCAATCCCAAACCTAGGAGAAGAAAAAAAAATAACCAATTTCAGATCGGAACTAAGCACAATTAAGAAAAGAACCATTCAGAAGATTAGTGAAGCCGTAAATTGGTTCTTAAAAAAGATTAACAAAATTGATATACCCTTGGCCAGATTAACCAGAAACAAAAAAGTAAGGTCTAATAAGCTCAATCAGAAATGAAAAGGAGGAAATAGCAACAGATGTCACAGAAATGCAAGATACCATCACTGAATACTACAAAAATCTCTGTGCCCAGAAATTTGAAAATGTGGAGGAAATGGACAAATTTCTGGAATCACAGAAATTTACCTCCCTAAACTCAACGAGGAAGAAATAGAACTCTTGATAAATATAAAGCACCAAAATTGAAATAATAAAACTCTTGATAAATACAAAGCACCAAAATTGAAATAATAAAAAAGCTGCCAATAAAAAGCTTCCAACAAAAAAGTCGCAGACGAGATGAATTTCACACCAGAATTCTACCAAATGTTCAAAGAAGAGCTTGTACCTATAAAGCAGCAACTAGTCAAAACATAGAAGTTCCTTCTATGAGAGAGCCCTTTTATCCAAAACCAGGAACAGATACAACAAAAAAAGAAAGCTACAGACTAATATCATGAATATTGACACAAAAATACTCAATGAAATCTTAGCAAACAGAATTCAGCTACACATAAAAAATAATAATTCATCACAACCAGATGGGCTTCATTCCGGGGACACAAGGCTGATTCAATACATGCAAATTTATAAATTTAATTCACCCCATATACCCAGAAGTGAAAACAAAGACCATATGATCCTATCTATAGGTGCAGAAAAAGCATGTGACAAAATCTAGCATCTTTTTTTTGGTAAGAACACTTAAGAAAGTTGGCATAGATGGGCCATTCCTTAGAAGACATAGAAGTCATCTACAATAAACCCACAGCCAACATCATAATGAATGGAGTAAAACTGAAAACATTCCTGCTTAGAACTGGAACCAGCCAAGAATATTCACTATTGCCACTACTGTTTAACTTAGTGCTAGAAGTCTTAGCCAAAACCATTGGGCACGAGAAGACTATCAAAGGTATCTAAATAAGGACAAAAGAGGTCAAACTATCGCCCTTTGTTGATGATACGAACCTTGCAGCCCAAAGACTCAATCATGAAATTCCTGGAAGTTATCAAGAAATATAACATTTTAGGATATAAAATCAATGTACACAAAGCCTTCCACCAATAGTCAAGATGAGAATCAAATCAAAGATACATGTATAGTACTCTTCACAGTATCATCAACAAAAAAGAAAGAAGCACCTTGGAATACATTTAACAAATGACGTGAAAGGATTTCTACAGAAAGAACTATGAAACACTGAGAAAAGAAATAGCAGTGGATGTTAAGAGATGGAAGAACATATTTTATTCATGGCTTGGAAGAATCAACATTGTTAAGATGTCTATACCATCTAAAGTTATCCTCATTAAAATATAAATGTCATATTTTGATGATCTTGAAAAAATAGTTCTACGTTTTTATATGGAACCAGAACATATCTCTGAATAGCCCATGCAAATCTACAAAAATAAGAAGTAACCTGGAGGCATCCCTTTACCACACTTCAGCTCATACTACAAGTTTATAATGATCAAAATCACATGGTCTTGGCATAAAAATAGAGGCATACATCTATTGAACAGAACAGAGAGTCTAGAGATGAAACCATATTCATATTGACAGCTGATCTTTGACAAAAGCATACACTAAGGAAAAGAATCACTATTCAATAAATGGAGCTGGGAGAGCTAGTTAGCCACATGTAATGGAGCGAAACTGGATCCACACTTCTTATCACTTACAAAAATTAACTCATGATGGATAAAATATTTAAATCAAAGACACAAAAGTATAAAAACCCTAGAAAAAAGTGTTCCCTTACATTCTATTTTCTAGAAGAGTTATGAATCTGAGTCTTCCAAGAAATTTGTCCATTTCTTCTAAGTTGTTGAATTTATAGGCATAAAATTATTTGCGATGTTCTCTTACTATACTTTCAAGCGTCTGGAGGATACAGGGAGATATTTCCTTTTTATTCCTAATATTGGTAAATAAGGTGTTCTCTCTCTTTTTCTTCCACATGTGTCTGAATAGAGTTTCACCAATTTTATTGATATTCTCAAAAAAACTGGGTCTTGATATTATTGGAATTTTCTATTGTTTTTCCATTTTCTTTCTTTCTTTCTTTCTTTTTTTAAATTAAGATGTTAAGTGTTATTTTCTCTAGATGGTGAGACTGGAGGACTGGGTTTTTTCTTCTTTAGTTGCATTTTGAGAATATTTTTCTTTTCTTTCTTTCTCTTTTTTTTTTTTTAATTAAATCATAGCTCTGTACATTAATGCAATCATGGGGCACTATGCACTGGTTTTATATACAATTTGAAATATTTTCATCACACTGGTTAACATAACCTTCCTGGCATTTTCTTAGTTATTGTGTTAAGACATTTATATTCTACATTTAGATTTTACAAGTTTCACATGTACCCTTGTGTTTTTCTATTTTCAAGTTCATCCATTGATTTTTTTCTTTTTCTCTTTATTATTTGCTTCATTTGTGCTTGATTTGCTCTAGTTTTTATGTCTTCAGGTAGACATTTTGCTTGTTGACCTGAAAATTTTTTTGTTTTCTTATGTAAGTATTTAATATTATAAGTTTCCCTGTGTCACTTTGGCTATGCTCCATAAATTTTGGCATGCTATGCTTTTATGTTTATTCTATTCAGAGTATTTTCTGATTTTCCTTATGGCTTTCTCATTGTCTTGTGTTATCAAGAAAAATGTTATTTCCTAAATGCTTAGTATTTTCCAAATATCTTTCTGTTACTGATATTTGTGTCTTCATGTCTTTCAGTTGAAGAACACCATTTATATGCTTTCAAGTGTTTTAAATTTGCTGAGATTTGCTTTGTGACTTGGAATATGGCGTATCATTGTGAATATGTTTATTGCAGCCCAATTAATAATTGCTAAGTCATGGAAGAAGCCCAAGTGCCCATCGACCCACGAATGGACTAGCAAATTGTGGTACATGTATACCATGGAATACTATGCAGTCTTAAAGAAAGATGGAGACTTTACCTCTTTCATGTTTACATGGATGGAGCT
>CAUYPK010124918.1:0-11317 GCA_963574355.1 Loris lydekkerianus | reverse complement strand
TATAGCCTGGGGCAACAGATTAAGCCACTTTCTAAAAAAAAAAAAAAAAAAAAAAAGATGCTTCCCAGCCATGAGCATGGTATGTTTTTCCATTTGTTATCATTTTCAGCTATTTCTTTTCTTAGAGTTTCATAGTTCTATTTATAGAGATCTTTCATGTCCTTTGTCAGGTAAACTCTCAAATATTTCATCTTCGTTGGCACTACTGTGAATGGAATAGAGTCCTTGACTGTTTGTTCAGCTTGGTTATTGTTGGTGTATATAAAGGCTACAGATTTATGGGTGTTGATTTTGTAGCTTGAGACATTGCTATATTCCTTGATCACGTCTAAAAGTTTTGTAGTAGAATCCCTAGTGTTTTACTGATATACAGTCGTATCATCTGTGAAGAGCGACAGTTTTATCTCTTCTGACCCTATGTGGATACCCTTGATCACCTTTTCTTCCCTAATTGCAATGGCTAAAACTTCCATTACAATGTTAAAGAGCAATGGAGACAATAGGAAACCTTGCCTGGTTCCTGATCTAAGTTGAAATGATTTCAATTGAACTCCATTCAATACGATATTGGCTGTGGGTCTGCTGTAGATGGCCTCTATTAGTTTAAGAAATGTCCCTTCTATACCAATTTTCTTCAGTGTTCTGGTCATTAAGGGATGCTGGGTGTTATCAAAAGCTTTTTCTGCTTCAATTGAAAGAATCATATGATCCTTATTTTTAAGTTTGTTTATGTGTTGAATTACATTTATAGATTTATGTATATTGAACCTATTTTTGTTGGTTTAAGTCCAATTGTAGATTGGATGTAGATAAAGAGGTGGATATAGACAAAGGTGGCAAAGAGAGGGATGCAGAGAAGGTGGTGGGTGTAGACAAAGTGGTGAATATAGACATAGACGTGGCTATAGAGAAAACAGTGGGTGTAGGTATAGAAGTGGATTTAGACAATGTTTTGGATATAGACAGAGAAGTGGATATAGGCCAAGAGATGGGTGTGGACAAAGAGGGGAATGTCGACAAAGTGGTGGCTGTAGACATAGTGGTGAGTGTAAACAAAGAAATTGGTATAGACAAAGTGTTTGATGTAGACATAGAGGTGGGTGTAAACAAAGCAGTGGGTTCAGATATAAATGTGGATGTAGACAATATTTTTGATGTAGACATAGAAGTGGTTATAGACAAAGAGTTGAATATAGACATGGAGGTGGATTAAGAAAAAGTGGTGGACAGAGAAAGTTGGGGATAGACAAAGAGGTGGGTGTAGAAATAGATATGGATCTAGATAAAGTGGTGGAGGTAGATAATGATGTTTATGTAGAGATAAAGGTAGATGTAGACAAAAAGATCAATGTAGAGATACACGTGAATGTACACATAGAACTGGATGTAGATAAAGAGGTGGATGTAGAGATCTCAGTGGATGTAGATATAGAGGTCAATGTTGAGATAGAGGTGGATGTAGAGATAGAGTTGGATGTAGACAAACAGGTTGATTGATGTAGGGATACAGGTGATTGCACACATAGAACTGGATGAGAAAAAGAGGTGGATATAGACATAGTGGGGATGTAGGCAAGGAGGTGGATATAGACATAGAAGTGGGTATAGAGAAAGAGGTAGATGTAGACAAAATGGTGGATGTAGATAGGAAGAGGTAAATGTAAACATATAGGTAGATGTGGACAAAGGAATTGATGTGATATACAGTTGGATGTAGATAAATAGGTGGGTGTAGATAGGCAGGTGGGTGTAGGCATAGAAGTGGATGTCCATAAAGAGGTGAATTTATATGAAGAGGGGAGGATATAGAGATGGAGGTGGATGTAGATAAAGAGGTGGATGTTCATAGAGGCAGATGTGCACAAAGTAGTGGCTGTGGGCATTGAGGTGGGTGTAGACAATGTGGTGGATGTAGACATAGAGGTCAGTGTAGCCAAAGAGGTTTTTGAAGACTTAGAGGTGGGTGTATACAAAGAGGTGGATGTAGACGGAGAGATGGATATAGACAAATAGGCTGATGTAGACAACGAGGGGGATGTAGACAAAGTGGCGATGTAGACATAGAGGTGGCTGTAGACAAAGAGGTGAGTGTAGAAAAAGTAGATGTAGACATAGAGGTGGATGTAGACAATGTGATTGAATTAGACATAGAGGTGGATGTAGACATAGATGTATGTGTAGACAAAGAGGTAGATGTAGACAAGGTTGTGGATGTAGACAGATGTTAGCACAAACAAAGAGGTATATGCAAATATGGAGGTGATTTACATAAAGTTGTGTATATAGACATAGAGGTTGGTATAGTAAAATAGGTGAATGTAGACATAGAGTTTGATGTAGCTAAACAGGTAGCTGTAGATAAAGAGGTGGATTTAGAGACAGAGGTGGGGTGAGAAATAGAGGTAGATATATATAAATAGAGGTTGATGTATATAAAGTGGTTAATGTAGATAAGTGGTGGATGTAGACAAAGAGGTGGTGTAGACATAGAGGTGGGTGTAGACAAAGGGTGGATGTAGAGATAGAGGTGGATGTGGACATAGAGATGTATATAGACATAGAGTTTGATGTATATATAGAGGTGAACATAGAGATAGAGGTGAGTGTCAAAAAAGCAGGGGTATAGACAAGGAGAGGGATATGGACATGGATGTGGAGATAGAGAAAGTGGTGGATATGGACATTGCAGTGGGTATAGACAAAGACCTGGGTGTAGATAATGATAAAGATGTAGAGATAGAAGTGGATGTAGACCTAAATGTGAATGTAGATTAAGAGGTTAATGTAGAAATAGAGGTAGATGTAAGATAAAGAGGTGGATGTATATGAAGAGATGCATGTTTATAAGGTTGCATGTAAGTAAAGAGGTGGATGTAGACACTAAGGTGGATGTAGATGAGGGGGTAGGTGTGGAGAAAGAGGTAGATGTAGGTGAAGAGATGGATGTAGACATAGTGGTAGACACACAAAGAGATGGATGTAGAGATAGAAAAAGATGTGGTCTTAGACATGCAGGTGGATTTAGAGAAACAGGTGGTCTTAGACATAGAGGTAGATGTAGAGATAAAGGTAGACATAGATAAAGAGGTGGATATAGATAAAGAGCTGGATGTAGACACAGAGGTGGATGTAGATAAGGGGGTAGGTGTGGAGAAAGAGGTAGATGTAGGTGAAGTGATGGATGTAGACATAGTGGTAGATGCACAAAGAGATGGATGTAGAGATTGAAAAAGATGTGGTCTTAGACATGCAGGTGGATTTAGAGAAACAGGTGGTCTTAGACATAGAGATGGTTGTACACAAGAGGTTTGTGTAGACTAACAGGAGGGAGTAGACAAATATGTGGGTGTAGACAAATGGGTTGATGTAGACAAAGTAGTGGACATAGACAAAGTGGTTGATGAAGACATAGCAGTGGTTGTAGACAAAGAGGTGGATGCAGACAAGTGGTAGATCTAGATATAAAGGTGGGTGTAGACAAAGGTGAATGTAGGTGAAATAGAGGTAGATGTAGACAAAGGGGTGGATGTAGACATAGAGGTGGGTGTAGACAAAGTGGTGAATATAGAGAATATAGTTGATGTAAATGTAGAGGTGGATGTAGGCAATGATGTGGATGTATACTAAGAGGTGTATGTAGACATGGAGGTGGGTATAGACAAAGTTGTGGATGTTGTTGTAAGATAGGTGGGTATAGACATAGATGTGGGTGCAGACATAGAGGTAGATGTAGACATAGAGGTAGATGTAGACATAGAGGTGGATGTAGATAAAAAGATAGATGTAGATAAAGAGGTGGATGTATAGTAAGAGGTGGGGTTAGACAGAGAGGTTGATGTAGTAAAAGTGGTTGCTCTTCACATAGAGGTAAATGTAGACTAAGAGATGAATGTAGAGATAGAGGTGGATGCAGACCTAGAAGTGGATGTAGGATAGAGTTGGATGTAAATAAAGAGACAGATGGACATAAAGATAGAGGTGGAAGTAGACACAGAGGTGGATGTAGAACTAGAGATGGATGTAGAGATAGAGGTGGACTTAGAGATCAACATGAATGTAGACAAAGTGGTGGGTGTAGAGTTAAAGATGGATGTAAACATAGCAGTAAATACAGATAAAAGGCTGAATGTAGAGACAGAGTTGGATGGAGACACAGAGGTAGAGGTAAACAGGTGGATGAAGATAAAGAGATGGATGTAGACATAGTAGTGGATGTACAAGATGTATGTAGCGATAGAAGTGGGCATAGACAAAGAGGTGGATGTAGAGAGACATGGATGTAGACATGGAGGTGTATATAGAGATAGAGGTGGATGTAGACCTAGAGGTATACTTAGAGATAATGTTTGGTGTCAAAAAAGAGGTGGGTGGATATAGCCAAATAGGTGGGTTAAGACATAGAGGTGGGTGTAGACAAATAGGTGGGGCTAGAGAAATAGGCAAATGTAGACAAAGAGGTTGATGTAGACAAGGAAGTTGGTGTAGACAAAGAGGTAAATGGAGACATAGAGGCGGATGTAGACCTAGAGGTGGATGTAGACAAAGAGATGGATTTATACATACAGGTGGTTGTAGTAAATGAGGTGGAGGTAGAGATGGAGCAGGATGTAAACAAAGTGGTGTATATAGACATCAAGATGAGTATAGACAAAGAGCAGGGTGTAGACATCGAGGTGGATATAGACAAAGAGCTGAATGTTTACAAAGAAGGGGATGTAGACAATGAGCTGAATGCTTACAAAGAGGGGGATGTAGACAAAGTGATGGCTGTAGACATAGAGGTGGGTTTTGACAAAGAGGTGGATTTAGACAAAGTGGTGGATATGAACATAGGTCTGGATGTAGACAAAGAGGTGAGAGGCCTGCGAGTCACACGGACAAGTGGGGGTGTGGGAAGAAGGAGGCTGGAAAGACAGACCAGCAGGTAGAGCAGACCTTTTTTCTGAGGTGATGGAAAGCCCCTGGAGGGATTTTGGAAGGGACACATGTTTTCAAATCTTGCACTGGTACTTTAGAATGTGAATTATGCTGGAGCCAACATGGAAGCCATAGGGCCCCACAGTGTCTGTGCAGAGATCCCCAGGTGAGAGCAGAATAAAACAGAATTATAAAAATATGCAAAATAAAAGATATTTAGTAGTTCGATGAACATATTTCAAACTGTATATAAAACCAGCACATTGTACCTCATGATTGCATTATTGTACACAGCTATGATTTAATAAAAAATATATTGAAAATAATAAAATATTCAAAACTTTAAAGTGTTATTATTTAAGATATTATTATCAATAATGAAAACATATTAAATACCACAAGGCCTCCCACTGTTCCCTGAATCATGAAGCATGCTTCTTCCCCAAGACGTTTTCTCTGCCCCTTCCTTCTGCCAGAAAGCACCTCACATTTCTCTGTGCAGGTCCTCCTCAAGAAAATGTCCTGGACCCCTGGGATGATGCCCATGCCCTCAGTGGGCTCTGTTGCCCTTTCTAGAGTATGGGTTTGTTTTTAATTGTATTACCCATGCTCGTTAGGGCCATAGTGTTGCTATGGTAATTAATAATACAGTGTAACCATGTAGTTGGTTATAATACCAATGTACAGAAATAAATTTTATTGCTTTAGACCAGAGGCAAACAGAAAATGTGATCTTTATAAAGATGCCAGATGTCTGTTTTTATTAAGGAAATACAGGGAACTTTAACTGACCCTTCTACTGAGGAATATTAGGAAATCTGGAAGAAATATTTTTTAAATCTCCTTGAAGACAATGAAGAGATAACAAAGTTGTGAATAATTACAAAGCCAAGGTCAAAAAGGAGACAGAAACTTACAGATCTAAGCCTGTTATTTACAGCCATCCCCCTCCTCCAAAATAAGCATTTTCTGATTCTGCGAAAATCATCTGAGAAGCATTTTGACCATCTTACAAAGCTCAGGAGAATAAACTTGGAAGCCAGGATTTACCACCAGAAAGGCCCTGGTAAAGTCCTTATACTCGAGACAGGGAAAGCACAGCCCTTCCCCACAATAGTACAGATGAAGCAAGCCATCTTTAACATGGGCTCAGCCCGGGTGCAAGTTATCCAGGTCTCTCAAGAAGCTTAGAGTCTGTGACTGCATTAAGTTGAGGCCATACTTTGGATGCTACCAGGAACCTTTGAGAAAAACAGGAAAATCATCCTGGAAGAGTATAACGTCATGTTAGACTCAAATGTTCAACCCAATCTTCTGATACCTGGCACACAGTCACAAAGAACAAGACATACAAAAAGACAAAACAACATGAGGAAGAACTAGCAGAACAGAAGCCCAATAGGGCCCCCCAGACTTCAACTTTTGGAGTTATCAGAAGGCTATTTTATTTTTTTAGTTTTGGAGAAGATATTTTATTTTATTATTATTTTTGATATTCTTTAATTTTCTTTTTTTATTGTTTGAGATTAATCAAGTGTACAAAGAATTAGTTTACACTGATTGCATTTGTTAGATAAAGTCCCTCTTATAATTGTGTTGCCTCCAAGAGGTGTGCCATACACTATGACCCCTGTCCCCTCCTCCTCCCCTCTCCCCACTTGGTCATCCCCCTACCCACCTTTATTAGATCCTACTGCCTTCATATTAGAATAGATTATATTGGACTCTTTCTTTTTTTATTAAATCATAGCTGTGTACAATAATGCAATTATGAGGTACAATGTGCTGCTTTTATATACAGTTTGAAATAATTTCACTGAACTGGTTAATATAGCCTTCATGGCATTTTCTTAATTATTGTGTTCAAACCTTTATACTCTACACTTGGTAAATTTCTTGCTTCTCCATTCTTGTGATGCTTTACTACGAAGAATGTGTTCCACCTCCATCCAGGTTAATACAAAAGATATAAAGTTTCCATCTTTTTTAGTGACTGAACAGTATTCCATGATATACATATACCACAGCTTGTTAATCCACTCCTGGGTTGGTGGGCATTTAGGCTATTTCCACATTTTGGCAATTGTAAATTGAGCTGTGATAAACAGTTGAGTGCAGATGTCCTTATGATATAAGGATTTATTTTCTTCTGGGTAGATGCCTAGTAAGGGGACTGCAGGATCAAATGAGAGGTCTAAATTGAGTTCTTTGAGGATATTCCATATTTTCTTCCAAAAAGGTTGTATTAGTTTGTAGTTCCACCAGCAGTGGACAAGTGTTCCCTCTCTCCACATTCACTCCAGCATCTGCAGCTTTGAGACTGTGATGAGGGCCATTCTCACTGGGGTTAGGTGATATCTCAGGGTAGTTTTGATTTGCATATCTCTGATGATTAGGGACATTGAGAATTTTTTCACATGTTTGTTAGCCATTCGTCTGTCTTCTTTAGGGAACATTCTATTCATCTCTCTTGCCCAGTGGTATATGGGGATTGTTTGCTCTTTTTTTATTGATTAATTTAATTCTCTATAGACCCTACTTATCAAGTTTTTGTTGGATTGATAATATGCAAATATCTTTTCCCATTCTGAAGGTTGTCTGTTTGCTTTGGTTGTTGTTTCCTTAGCTGTACAGATGCTTTTTAGTTTAATTAAGTCCCATTTGTTTATTTTATTGTGGTTGCAATTGCCATGGAAGTCTTCCTCATAAAATCTTTCCCTAGGCTGAAATCTTCAAGTGTTTTCCCAACACTTTCTTTGAAGATTTTTTAATTGTTTCATGCCTTAGATTTAAATCTTTTATAAATCTTGAATCAATTTTAGTAAGTGGTGAGAGGTGCAGGTCTAGTTTCACTCTTTTACGTGTTGTTATGCAGTTTTCCTAGCACCATTTACTGAATAGGGATTCTATTCCCCAGTGTATGTTCTTGTTTGGTTTATCAAAGATCAGGTGGCTTTAGTTTCATCTCCTGGTTTTCTATTAAGTTCCAAATGGCAATGTCTCTATTTTAGTGCCAACACCATGCTGTTTTGATCACTATGGCCTTGTAGTATAGCTGAAAGTCTAGTAGGCTGATGCCCCTGGCTTTGTTTTTATTACCAAGAATTATCTTGGCTATATGGGGTTTCTTCTGGTTCCATACAAAATGAAGAATTATTTTTTCTAATTCTGAGAAGTATGATGATGGTATTTTGATGAAGATTGTATTGAATCTGTAGATTGCTTTGGGAAGTATAGACATTTTAGCAATATTGATTCTTCCCAGCCATGAGCATGGTATGTTCTTCCATTTGTTAATATCTTCTGCTATTTCTTTTCTTAGGGTTTCATAATTTTCTTTATAGAGGTCCTTCACCTATTTTGTTAGGTATATTCCTAGGTATTTCATTTTTTTTGAAGCTATTGTGAAGAGAATTGTGTCCTCCATTAGCTTCTCAGCCTGGCTGTTATTGATATATACAAAGGCTACTGATTTGTGGACCTTGATTTTGTATCCTGAGACATTGCTATGATTTTGATCACTTCCAGGAATCTTGTGTGTTGCTGTCCACCAGCCCAATCAATGAAACAGAGATATCACTGCAGACGAAATGATTTATTAAGGGAAGACTGTGGGCTCACTCAGGCTCATAGCAATTGCCAATTTTTATTCACTGTATTATATATCCAAACTCATCAGATAGGAATAAGTAAGAATAAAGAACAAAAGCATTAATTGAGACTGCCATAAAAATTTTCTCCTCAGCATAAGGGTTACAAAGCATGTACATGTCATTTCTAAGTCTGGAGCATGTAACTTAAAGATAAACTACAAGGACATCAGGCTGTTTGTTCTGTTCGTCCACCTCCCTAACAGGTTAAATGAAACTTTTGTGTAATTTGAAGTTAGAGAATGAAGAGCAATAGTTCAGCTCAGACAGGTGCTAAATCTCCAGCTATGACTTGGTGGGGACCTCAGGAAATCATTTCTCAAGGCCTTTTCAGTAAGCAGGGAGGAATTAACCCCTGTGTCACTGCTGTTTTAGCAAGCAGGGAGGAATTAACCCCTGAGTCTCACTTATAGCTGAGAATGGAATTTTCCCATCTTAGATTCTCGTACTACAGGGAGCACATACAAGACAAAGTTACCTTTCTGGGGGTGCTGAAAACCATGCACCTTCACTTGTGTTTGATCCTTTGGAGTTCTCTAAGTAGAAGATTGTATTATCAGCAAAGAGCAAGAAATGGACCTCCTCTGCACCCATTTGGATGCCATTAATATCCTTCTCTTGCCTGATTGCATTGGCTACAACTTCCAGGACTATGTTGAACAGCAGTGGCAATAGAGGACAACCTTGTCTGGTTCCAGTTCTAAGTGGAAAAGCTTTCAGTTTTACTCACTTCAGTATAAGATTAGCTGTGGGTTTGTCATAGATGGTTTTGATAAGATTAAGAAATGTGCTATCTATGCCTAAATTATTAAGTGTTCTAATCAGAAAAGGATGCTGAATTTTATCAAATGCTTTTTCTGCATCTATTGAGAGGATCATATGGTCTTTGTTTTTGTTTATGTTGATATGGTGAATCACATTTAGTGACCTGCATATATTAAACCAACCTTGTATCCCTGTGATGAAGCCTACTTGATTATGATAAGCAATTTTTAAAATGTGTACCTGTAATCTATTGGCTAGGATTTTATTACGAATTTTTGCTTCTACATTCATTAGTGAAATTGGTCTGAAATTATCCTTTTTAGTTGGGTCTTTTTTTTGGTTTTGGTATCAGGGTGATGTTTGTTTCATAGAACATTTTGGGGAAGATTCCTTTGTTCTCATTTTTTTTTTTAAAATAATTTCTGCAATAGGGGTATAAGTTCTTTCTTGAAGGTTTGATAGAATTTTGGTGTGAAGGCATCTGTACCAGGGCTTTTATTTTTTGGTTGGGAGATATTTTACTGTTTCTTCGATCTCAGATCTTGAAACTGGTCTGTTCAAGAGATCTATTTCCCTTTGATTAAGTCTAGGAAGAGGGTGTCATTTCAGGTATTGATCCATTTCCTCCACATTGTCAAACTTCTCGGCATAGAGTTTCTTGTAGTATTCAGAGATGATTTCTTGTACCTCTGTGGCATATATTGTTATTTCTGCTTTATTGTTTCTGATTGAGGTTATTAGAAATTTTACTTTTCTGTTTCTAGTTGATCTGGCCAAAGGTTTATTGATTTTATTTTTTAAAAAAACCAACTTTTTGTTTTGTTAATTTTCTGAATGATTCCTTTGTTTTCAATTTCTTTCATCTCTGATTTAATTTTGGATATTTCTTTTCTTTTACTGGGTTTGAAATTAGATTGTTCTTCTTTTTACAATGCCATAAGATAGTTCATGATTTTTTAGTGCTCTCTTCCTGTTTTTCAAATGTAGATATCTAATGCAATAAATTTCCCTCTTATGCTGCTTTTGCTGTATCCCACAGGTTTTGGTAACTTGTGTCCATTATTAGTATGTTTGAGGAATTTAACAATTTCTTCTTTTATCTCTTCCTGAACCCAACTGTCATTCAGCATATGTTGTTCAAATTCTAAGTCTGTGTGGGGATGAATGTTTTTTTTGTTGTTGTTGTTGGAGTTGAGTTCCACCTTTATTGTCTTTTGGACTGAGAAGACACAAGGTATAATTTATATTCTTTTAATTTTGCTTGGGGTTGATTTGTATTCTAGGATGTTGTCGATTTTAGAGTATGTACCATGGATTGACAAGAGAAATGTATATGTCTCAGCTTTGGGATGGTGTGTTCTGCATATGTCTATTAATCCCATTTGTTCTTGGGTCACATTTAAGTCCTTTGTATCTTTGTTTAGTTTCTGTTTAGAGCAGTGGTTCTCAACCTTCCTAATTCCACGACTCTTTAATACAGTTCCTCATATTGTGGTGACCCCCAACCATAAAATTATTTTGTTGGTACTTCATAACTGCAATTTTTTAACTATTATGAATCATAATATAAATACCTGATATACAGGATGGTCTTAGTTGACCCCTGTGAAAGGGTCATTTGACCCCCAAATGGGTCATGACCCAAAGGTTGAGAACTGCTGGTTTACAGGATCTGTCCAGTTCTGCCAGAGGGGTGTTATAATCCCTGACTATTATGGTGCTATGAGATGTCATTTTGCTCAGACCCATCAAGGTCTGTTTCCTAAATCTGGGAGCATTTAAGTTGGGTGCATAAATATTTAATATTGAAATATCTTCCTGTTGTATTGTTCCTTTGACCAGTATAAAGTGTCCATCTTTGTCTTTCTTAACTTTAGTTGCTTCTCATCCTCTACCACTCCTCTCCCCTCCCCCACCTCTACAGCCTAGGCCTGGCCAGATGCCAGAGAAGAGGCCCTTCAAGCAGCTGCCTGCAGATGTCCCCC
>CAUYPK010124914.1:0-25445 GCA_963574355.1 Loris lydekkerianus | reverse complement strand
ATTCGATCTTATTTGCTATCCAGATTCTGAATTCAATTTCTGACATCTCAGCTATTTGTTTGTGCATGGGATCTTGTGCTGTGTCTGCCCCATTGATCCTTGGGGGAGTTGATCTACTCTGATTATTCATATTGCCAGAGTATTTCCTTTGATTTCATCTCATGATTGTTTTTCACCATTGCCTCTGGCCGTCCTCAGAGTTGGAGTGGTTTCTCTCCAAGATTAGACCCAAGGGGAATCACTCTATTGTTGCTGGATCTTTGTAGGGAGTGACCCTGTGTAGCTCTTCTGGGGCTGCCCCAGGTAGGGAGTTCTGGTTGTGGGAGCAGCTCCAGAGTGTGACACCCCTGGATCCAGGAGCAGGGCAGGGGGTGGTGTACACGGTTCTGGGAGTGCCTGGCATCCAGTGACTTTGGCACATTGGGCCCAAGGTTCCAGAAGTCTCTGGGCAGGAGAAGGGCTCTGTGCAGAGGCAGGGAGGACTCCAGAGGGCATGCGGCTACCAGAGTCCCTGGCCAGTTGAGTGGGTGTTGTGGAGGCAGGGAGGGTACAGGAGGGAGGACATGGGGTTGCCCGGCTCCTGGAGTTCCTGGTCAGGGTGTGGGGAGGCCTGGCAGGTGGGGTAGCAGGTCCCTGTGCAGGTCTTACTGGGGTCCGGGAGGGCACTGAGCACAGGTCCTGGTGCAGCTCTTCCAGAGGTCTGGAATCACGGGTCCTGGTGCAGCTCTTCCGGAGGTCCTGGAGGGTGCCGATCCTGAGTCCCTGAGCAGCTCTTCCGGGGGTAGGAGGGTGCTGATGGCAGGTCCCAGAGAAGCTCTTCCAGAGGTCTTGGAGGGTGCCATCGTGGGTCCGGCCAGCAACCTCAAACTCTTGGGCTGAAGCAATCCTCTTGCCTCAGCCTCCCCAAGTAGCTACAAACACCTGCCACAATGCCCAGCTAGTTTTTCTATTTTTAGTACAGACAATGTCTCGCTGTTGCTCAGTCTGGTCTTGAACTTGTGAGCTCAAGCAATCCATGTGCCTCAGCCTTCCAGAGTGCTAGGATTACAGGCATAAGCCACCACACCTGGCCAGACATTTTCATTCTTGTTAAGCTGTTCCTCTAGGGAATCAAGAAAGTCAATTTTACCACATCCTTGCCAGAACCGAGTGTTACTATTTTATTAGACTATGAAGCCTCAACATGTTTGCCTTTGACACCATCTCAAGAACTTCTCTACTGTATGTGTCCATTAACATGATTTGGTGAAACTAAACTAGTTGCTTCTGCCACATTGATTTAGACTTGGAATTGGCCCAAGAGTGCAAGGCTAGACCTAAGGATGGCCCTCAGGAGGGGTACAGAGTACTGAAGTTCAGGGGAGGGGCTCCTTGTTTATTGAAAAGCCCCTCAGGTCCTCTCTCCGGGGAACATTCAAGTGGGTACAAACAGAAGGCCGGAGGCTGGAGCTTGGCTGCCTCCCAGGGCAGGCCCAGCTACTTTCTTCTGTTTCCATCAGACTGTGCTAATAGCAGCCGGAAAGAGCTTCCAGGTATCTTGGTTATAAACCCCAACAGCAAAGAAATCTGCCTGTGGTCTCATCCCTGCCATGCTAAAGACCCAGGCTAAAGATCAAATTTCTAATTTGATCTACCACTATACATATATAGCGCTGTGGTTATTGTAATTAGCATTGTTTCTTGGACTGCAAGTGAGGTTGAACTTTTCTTCCCAGGTTTGTTGGCCATTTGTACCTCCACTTCTGTGGACTTGCTCTTTATGTCTTTGGCCAACTTCTCCCCTGGTCATGACTGGCCTCAAGATCATCCCCTCCTCTTTCTGGGTGGGGTACATTCTCCCTCAACACAGGCCTCTTGGGCCCTGAGCCATTACCAGTGCACATGGATGTATTTTTGTTGTTGTTGGTAACGCTTGGCATTTTTTGTCTACAAGTACTTTCCCGGGAAGCTGTGTCAGCCCTGCAATTAGCTCTCTCAATCAGGAAAGCAGTTCATCGTGAGATTAGACACATCTCAGTGGCTGATTGCTGGGAATTTGGGAGCAAGCTGGCGGGCAATAATCTCCCACTTTCTCTCTTTCTCTGTGTCTTTTTTCCATTTTCCATTTTAAATAACTGCTTGATTGTAAAGAGGGATGATTCACTACTCGAAATTTCTTCTGTAACTTTGTGGGGAGATTAAGAGAAAAGAACTGCCTCCTTCTCTTCCCTCTCCCCTCACTAAGAGTCCCAAATGCCTCCTGTGCCAGTGCTCATACAAAAAGAAAGGAGGAGGGAAAGAAAGAACGCAGATCTGGCTGGGTGCTCCCCACACTGCCTGGGAAAAGCCAGATGCCCTCCTTCACTCTGCCCCAGGCTCTGGGAACCCACTGCCTAATTGAAAATTCTCTCCCAACCCCAGAATCTAGCTCTAGTAGTTTATATCTTTCCCTGTCGAAAAATACTTCCCTGTGTCTAACTCCAATCCCTCTTGCTGAATTTCATTTTGTTTGCTCTGATGCTTTCTTCAGTATTTGCCAATCCATCCTCCCTCCCTCCCTTCCTCCCTTCCTCCTTTCTTTCCTTCCCTCCTTCTCTCTCTCTCTCCCTCCCTTTCTCTGATGAATATTTATTGAGAACCTACCATGTGTCTATCATTCATTGTTCTAGGCATAGAGGCCAAACAATGAACAAACAAGATACAGCTCCT
Source organism: Loris lydekkerianus (assembly GCA_963574355.1). Classification (NCBI taxonomy): domain Eukaryota; kingdom Metazoa; phylum Chordata; class Mammalia; order Primates; family Lorisidae; genus Loris; species Loris lydekkerianus. The sequence continues at coordinate 22,757 of CAUYPK010124914.1, read as the reverse complement.
GCCCTCATGGAGCTTATGTTCTATTTGGGGACCAAGACAATAAAAAAAAAATACAAATACATTTCTAATGTAATGGCAAGTGGCATTCAATTCAATGAAAAAAAAGCTGGGCAGGAAGGGATGCTAGTTTGTGACAGGCAACAAAGTCCTCTCAGCAGAGAGCTACATGAGTTGAGGAAAGCAGTTACATAGACATCTGGGGGAAGAGTGTGGAGCAGCAAGTGCAAAGGTCATGTGGCAGGTGCATCTTGAAGTATTATGGCCAGAGCATCAGAAGTGAAGGCAGAGAGTTGGTAGTGAGGTTAGAGAGATAGGCAAGGAACGGATTAGGCAGGGCCCAGGCCCATGATGAAGACTTGGTTTTTATTCTAAACAGGATGGGAAACTACTGACAGCTTTTGAGGAGAAGAGCCTCATCTGGCTGCTCGGTGCTGATTAGACTGGAGAGGGGGTAAGAGAGCAAGCAGGGCTATATAACCTAAATAACCCTCTTTTCTCTCAGTGAAACAACTCCCTCCTTACAGCTGACAGCAGGGAGCAAATTCAGCTGGAAGTGTCACAGGAGCTTGGTGACTATTGAGCAAGGCAGAGCCCAGAAGTCACCATGGTGAAATTTGTCTTTTACAAAGAGAGGAGTTAAAAGGACAGATTATAAAGTTCAGCACAGTGGTTTTTTTTTTTTTTTATTATTATTATTAACACAAGTATCTATTGTGCTTCTTTTTTCTCTTTCACATATTTTGTTGATCAAATTATAGTCTTGTGGGCATACAGAAATACTACTGAGTTTTGTATGTTGATTTTGTATCCTGCAGCTATACTGAATTTCTCAGTTCTGTTAGTTTTTGAGTGGAGTCTTTAGATTTCTCTAGATATAAGATCACATCATCTGCAAATGAGGATAATTTGACTTCTTCCTATACTATTTGGATGTCCCTCATTTCCACCTCTTGTCTGATTGCTCTAGCTAGAACTTCCAGTGCTATGCTGAATAACAGTGGTAAAAGTGGGCATTCTTGTCTTGTTCCAGATTTTAGAGGAAAGACTCAGTTTTCTCCCCACTCAATACTCACCGTGGGTCTGTCATGTCTAGCTTTTATCATGTTGAAGTAAGTTCCTTCTGGACCTAGTTTTTTAAAGAATTTTTATCATGAAGGAATGTTGAAGTTTTATGAAATGTTTTTTCAGCATAAATTGAAATGATCACATGATTTGCTGTTGTTGTTGTTGCAGTTTTTGGCTGTGGCTGGGTTCAAACCTGCCACCTCCGGCATATGTGGCCCGTGCCCTACTCCTTGAGCCACAGGCACCGCACAATCATATGATTTTTGTCCTTCTTTCTGCTGATAGGACCTATCACATTGATGGATATATGTTGAACCATTCTGGGTGAATGCCACTTGATCATGATGAATAATCTTTTTAATGTGTTGTTGAATCTAGTTTACTAGTATTTTGTTGAAGATTTTTACATCTATGTTCTTCAGAGACATTGGCCTATAGTTTTCTTTTTTTGTTGTTGTATCTTTGTCTTGTTCAGTTGTTGGGTAACACAAGGCCTTGTAGAATGAGTTTGGGAGTAATTCCCTCCTCATTAATTAAAGCCAGTGGGGTCTTGGACTTTTCTTTGATGGGAGACTTTTTATTACTGTTTCTATCTCATTACTTGTAATTGGTTTATTCAGGTTTTGGTAGGTTATATGTGTCTAGGAATTTATTAATTTCTTATAGATTTTCCAATTTATTAGTATATAGTTACTCATAGTAGTTGCTAAAGATCCTTTAGATTTCTGCAATATTAATTGTAATGTCTCCTTTATTATCTCTCATTTATGTATTTGGATCTCTCTTTTTTACTTAGTCTGGGTAAAGGTGTGTTTATTTTGTTTATCCTTAAAAAAATTCAACTTTTAATTTTGTTGATCTTATTTATTTTTTGTTTTGATTTCATTTATTTCTGCTATGATCTTTATTATTTCTTTTCTTCTACTAATTTTGAATTTGGTTTGCTATTGTTTTTATGATTCTTTGAGATGCCTCATTAGGTTGTTCATTTGAAGCATTTCTATTTTTTTGATTTGGTCACTTAATATTACAAATTTTCCTCTTATTACTACCTTCATTGTATCAAATATATCAGTTGGAGACTTCAACATTCACCTGCAGCATGGGAGAGATCATCCAGACAGCAAATGAACAATGAAACATTAAACTTAATTTGCATTATAGACCAAATGGACCTAAAATTTGGTATGATTTTAATGTTTTTGAATTTTTTTAGACTTGTTTTGTGGCCTAACATATGATCTATCCTTGAGAATGATCCATGAGCAGAGGAAAGGAGGGTGTAGTGTATTCTGTAGCTTTTAGGTGAAATGTTCTGTAGATATCTATTAGGTCCAAATATTATTTTATTTTGGTATATATTTTTTTTTTTTTTTTTTTTTTTTTTTTAGCTCTGATAGTATTTGCTTTATACGAGGGATGCCCCCAAAATGTATACACATTTTAGGAAACAAACAAAAAAAAACTTTTAAAATTATAATACTCAATATATACCAATTGTTACCTTGTATATTATACTTTGTATCCCTTGTGATTGCAGAAGTCAAATGTGACTTGAGTATTACAATCTTAATATAGTTTTTTCCTTTCATAAAATGCGTATATGTATTTTTTGGTGTCCTCTGTAGATCTGGGTGCTCCAGTGTTGGGTGCATGTATATTTAGACTTGTTATATCCTCCTGCTGAATTGACCCCTTTATCGTTATAGAAGACCTGCTTTGTCTCTTTTTACGGTTTTGTCTTTAAATCTGCTACATCTGCTCTTTTTTGGTTTCCATTTGCATGAAATATCTTTTCCCATTCTTTTATATTCAATCAGTGTGTGTCTTTACAGATGTTTCTTAAAGACAACACATGGTAGGTTCTTGCTTTTTTATCCATTCAGTCACTATATGTCTTTGCATTAGAGAGTTTAGTCGTATTGATAGGTAAGGATTTACTACTGCCATGTTATTTGATTTCCAATTATCTTGTGGTCCCCTCTTTCTTAATTCCTTTCTGTACTCCTTTATTTTTCTGATAGTGTGTTTTAATTTCTTACTTTTTATTTTTTGTGTACCTATTATAGTTCTTTTTTTTTAGTTTAGGTTACCATGAGGCTTGCAAAAAACAATTTATAACCAATTATTTTAAACATATGATGGCACCGCTTGCAAACGAATAAATGAGCTAAGAGAAATCTAACAGAAATTCTACCTTTTAGCTTCATCCCCCTCATTTTTTAACCTTTTGCTGTCTTCCTACTTGAGGTGTAAATAATTTAAACCTTGCAATTATAGCAGTAGATTATTCCGTATTTGTGTCTGTTCTGTTACCAGTGAGTTGTGAACCTTCAGATGATTTCTTATTGTTCACTAACGTCCTTTTCTTTCAGATAGAAGAACTCCTTTTAGTATTTCTTATGTGACAAGTCTGGTGTTCTTGAAATCCCTCAACTCTTGTTTGTCTGGAAAAGTCATTATTTTTCTTTCATGTTTAAAGAATATTTTTGCAGGATATATTCTATGGTTAAATAGATGATTTAATAGATTTTTTTCATTCATTAAATACCTTGATGATTTAATAGATTTTTTTCATTCATTAAATACCTTGAGATAGCCTTGTTGGGTTAAATCTGCTTGGTGTTGTGAAAGTTCTCTGTTACTATTTCTTTAAATAAATTTTCTACCCCAATCTTTCTCTACTTCCTTGTTAAGGCCAATAACTCTTAGATTTGCTCTTTTGAGACTATTTTCTAGATCTTTTAGGTAAACTTCATTCTTATTTATTCTTTTTTCTTTTTCCTCTTCTGGCTATGTATTTTCAAAGAGCCTGTCTTCAAGCTCACTCATTCTTTCTTCTGCATTGTCAATTCTGTTGTTGAGAGACTCTGATGTATTTCTCAGTTTGTCAATGGAATTTTTAAGCTCTGGAATTTCTGGTTGATTTTTTGGAGAGACAGAATCTTACTTTATCGCCCTGAGTAAAGTGCCGTGGCATCACACAGCTCATAGCAACCTCCAACTCCTGGACTTAGGCGATTCTCTTGCCTCATCCTCCCACTAGCTGGAACTACAGGTGCCCACTGTGATGCCCAGCTATTTTTTTTTTGTTGTTGTTGCAGTTTGGCCAGGGATGGGTTTGAACACACCACCCTCGATATATGGAGCTGACACCCTATCCACTGAGCCACAGGCACTGCCCATTTTTTTTTTTTTTTTTTGAGACAGAGTCTCTCTATGTCACCCTGGGTAGAGTGCCATGGCATCATGGCTCACAGAAACCTTAAACTCTTGGGCTTAAGCAGTTCTCTTGTCACAGCCTCCCAAGTAGCTGGAACAATAGGTGCCTGCCATAATGCCCAGCTAGTTTTTGGTTGCAGTTGTCATTGTTGTTTAGCTGGCCTGGGCTGGATTCAAACCCATCAGCCTGGGTGTATGTGGCTGGCACCCTACCCACTGAGCTATGGGCACTGCCTCAGGTTGATTTTTTAAAATTATTATTTCAATCTCTTTGTTAAATTTCCCTGGTAGGCTTCTGAATTCCTTCTCTGTGTTGTCTTGACATTCATTGAGCTTTGTCAGGACAGATATTTTGAATTCTTTGAATAAAATGTCACATATATCCATCATTCCAAGATTGGTCACTTGATTCTCTTTTAGTTTGTTTGATGGGGTTACATCTTCCTGGATGTTGCTGATGCTTGTGGATGTTCATTGATGTCTGGGCATTGAAAATTAGGTATTTATTTTAATCTTCACAATCTGGGCTTGTCTGAACACATCATTCTTGAGAAGGCTTTCCAGATTTTCAAAGGGAATACTGGGGATGCCCTAAACCCGGTGATACCATGACTCTTGTACACTCTTGGTGATATCGCCTTGGTGGATTTGGGTAAGATATGGGAAGATTCCCTGGCTTACCAGGGAAAGTCTCTTACTCTGTTCCTTCATTCTCTGTGCTGGGCTGCTGGAGTTAGGGGAGGAGTGATGTGGACACTCCCTTGTGGCCACCAGCACCTGAAGCCATTCCAGTCGCACCCAAAGCCCATTGTGACTACTGCGTGGCTACCTTTGATGTTTATTCAAAGCTCAGGGCTTTTTAGTTAGCATGTGACTGACTAAAAATTCTGCCAAAACCGAGTCTTTCCCTCCAGGGCTGAATGTTTCCTTCTGGCCCAGGGTGGGTCCAGAAATGCCATCCAGGAACTAAGACCTGGATTCAGGGGCTTCAGGATTCCGCCTGATACTTTATTTTACTGTAGCTGAGCTCGTACCCAAGTTGCCAAACAAAGTACTCTGAGCTCTTCTTTTTATTTTCCCTAAGTGGAAGAAGACTCTACATAAGCTGCAGGGCCTGTGATTGAGGGGCTGACTCAGGCACTGGCTTGGTCACGCTGCTGGTGTATCACTGAAACACATGCATCCCAAGTCCACTGGCCCCAAGTCACTCACCCATAAGAATTGCCCAACAGCTGTAGGACTGTCTGCCTTACAAATGTAGTCCAAGGCCCAGGATGCTTTTTGTCAGCCAGTTGGGGCTAGCCAGAACTTGGATTTGGGGTGAGAGGATTTCCCTCTGGCTGGGCTGGTTCAAATGCTCTCTCTATGGACACTGGCCTGTAGTTTTAATGTAAAGCCCCACAGTTACTTCACTTTCTCTCTCCACTTGGCATGCTGGTGCTGTACTGCTGGGGATGGGGATGGGTAGGGTAGGCAATGCAAGATTATCTTTTCTGCTCTATTCAGAGTCTCTTTCCTTGATTCAATGTTTAAACCAGGCACTATTATCTATCATTCATCTGATTTTCTTTTGGGGGGGGGGGACAGGGTCTTGCTTTGTTACCCAGGCACAGTTGCCTCATCATAGCTCACTGCAACCTAACATTTCTGGACTCCAATGACTGGACTCCATTTCAGCCTCCCAAGTAGCTGAAATTGCAGGAGCATGCCACCACACCTGAGTATATTTTTCTATCTTTATTAGAGATGGGGTCTTCCTCTTGTGCAGGCTGGTCTTGAACTCCTGAGCTCAAAGGATCCTCCTGCCTTAGCCCCCCAGAGTGCTAGGATTACAGGTATGAGCCATGGCATCTGGCCCACTAATCTGATTTTTTATTCTTCTGAAGGTGCTTGCCTTCATGAATAGTTGTTGAATTTTGTGTTTGTGCAGAGGGACAATTGCTGGAGGTTTCTATTCTGCCATCTTGCTCTGCATCCAATCAAATTATATTCTTGATATATTGGGGACCTTCTACATTTTCCCAAATGCCACCTAATGATGCCACAGTGCAATTACAACTAATTTGTTGGTAGAAATAATAGGAAGTTGTTCAGTTCTACAAAAGAACAAACCTTGGTGTTCTTTTTATTATTACCCTTATTATTGAGGCCATTATTTTTGCTCATGTATTAGGCTGCAAGAAGCAGGAGGGAAGATAAAAAACATTTGGGAAGGGAAAAGAGGGCACCTCTGAGGAAGCTGGAGAATTTGAAGTCAAACTTTCAGATCTCACTTGCATCATCTGTTGTTTATGTGACCTTGGACGAATGACTTAACCTGACTGAGCCTCAGTCTCCTCATCTATAAATTTGGTATAATGGTATTATTTACGTCATTGGATTGTTGAGGAGGAAATGAGATGAGATATTTAAATTATTGTCTGAAAAATAGTATTCTATCATTTAGCATTAAATTTGATTGTGATAAACAAACTCAAAATAGCAGTGGCTTAAACAAGTAGATGTTTATTTCTCTTTCACCTATAGATCTGATGTAGGCAGTGTGAAGCTGGTGCTAAAGACTCTATCAAGTCTTCAGGTCCCTGGCTCATTCTAGTCCCTTGGTGTAAAATAGTGGCTAAAGCTCTCTCCATCACAGTGGACACCACTGTCCAGGCAGCAGGGAGACAAAGAAGGGGACAAAGGACACAACCAGCTGCCTTTAAAGGGTCCATGGCTACAACAGGACACTTCTACTTACATTCTGTCAGCTAGAACTTAGGCCACATCTAGCTGCAAGGGATGCATGGAAATATAGTTTTTATTCCAGGGTGCCTTTTGTGCAGCTGAAAATTGGGGATTCTGAATAACTGGAATAAAGAGTGGATGCATGTTGAGAGATGGGCAAAGATCTCTCCAACAGGTGACCCTAGAGCAGTGATTTTCAACACTGGTATACTATGAGAGGATCTTAGGTGTGCCGTGAAAATTTTTAAAGACCATTAATTAAATTATTTTTGAAAGAAGATCAAAGTATAGTATATTTTATTTTTTTACTTTTTTTTTGATGAACATAATTTAGTTGTGCCATGGAAGTTTAACTATAGATACAAGCACGCCACAAGATAAAAAAGGTTGAAAAACACTGCCCTAGGGGAAGGAAAAGAATTAGATTCTATATCCTCATAGACAGTACCCCAAATATCATGTTTTGTCTCTTTTGCTTCCTCTCTCTCTTCCATAGCCAGTCAACTACCAAGCTCTGTTTTCTGTATCTCCTAAAATTCTATGTACCCTCTCCTTCCAGTCTCCATGGAAACAGCCTTAGTTCAGACTTAATCACTGCTAAGACCATTGCAGAGGCTCATTACTGCTAAGACCATTGCAGAGGCTCTGCAATGTTTCTTCCCAACCTGTGGTTGGTCCCTCTTCTTTACTAATCTCAGCCTCTGCCTGAGACCCAGTGGGCCCCTCGCTACCTACAGGATGAGATCCAACCCCCTGAACTCAGCTTTCCAGGCCTTGGGATGGTCCCCAATCTTTTATTGGTTCTACTCATTTACCTTGCCAGGCAGAATATTTGCTGTTAGCTGAATAAGCCACATTCTCTGTACTTTCTCTGCCTTTGAACCTGCTCTTTGGTGTGCTCTTCTTCTCTTTCCTGCTTGGAAAACAGCCATTTGACCAGGTGTGGTGGCTCATGCCTGTAATCCTAGCACTTTAGGAGGCTGAGGTGGGTGGATTGCTTGAGTTCAGGAGTTCAAGACCAACCTGAGCAAGAGTGAGACCCTGTCTCTACTAAAAATAGAAAAGCTAGCTGGATGTTGCAGTGGGTGCCTGTAGTCCCAGTTTCTCAGGAGGCTGAGGCAAGAGGAGCCCAATAATTTGAGGTTGCTGTGAGCTATGATGCCATAGCACTCTATCCAGGTTGACAGGGTGAGATTCCATCTCAAAAAAAGAAAATAAAAATAAAAGATCCATTTATGCTTTAAAACTCATATCAAATGTTCCCTTCTTCCCTGTGAAGGCTTTAGTTGAGCCCTTCACCCAGGAGGTGAGCCATCTGTACCCTTACATTGTGCTCCTTAGGTGTTAGCACACCAAAGTCCCTCCACTATGTGACAAAGTCCCCCAAAGTCCCTCAGAAGCTCAACTGTGACACTCATGGCTATTCATCTTCCAATCCATCTCCCATTTTTACCCCTCTTCACTCTCATGACAGTGGTGGGGGTGTGGGAATGACTTCTGTGAGCTATTTTTCAGGTTCCTGGTGAGCTGCCTTTTTTGCTGGGTTTGGCCAATGGGATACACTGTCAAGGATGGGAGGAAGGGAGAAGCTGGGGCATTTCTCACCCTTTGCTCTGGCTGGAGCAGTATTTCTGGCAACAAATACATTGCCTGCCAGACAACAGCCCCATCTATTGTTCCAGATTCCACTGGGAAACTTTTCTTGCTGTCTAATTCCCTACAGGGAAAACCCAACTCTAAGCTATAATAAAGCCATGTCCTCTCACTGTCCTTTTTATTCTCAGGGGTGTTAATTGCCTCCTGCTCTTGCTAATTTTTTTTTTGGGGGGGAGGTACTAATTTGGCTTCTCAACTCTTCCATCATCTGTATAACCAATACCTGTATTAAATTCCCACTGTATGAAATACCTAGAGTGTCTCTCTCTCTCTCCCTTTTTTTTTTTTTGGTCATAGGGCTAGAGTGCAGTGTGTGATCATAGCTCACTGCAACCTCAAACTCCTGGGCTTAAGTGAGCCTCCTGCCTCAGCCTCTTGAGTAGCTGAGACTACAGGTGCCTGCCATGACACCCGGCTAATTTATTTTTTGTACAGATGAAGTCTTTTTATGTCTTGAAATCCTGGCCTCAAGCAATCCTCCTGCCTCAGCCTCCCAAAGTGCTGGGGTTACAGGCATGAGCCACTGTGCCCAGTTCAGTGTTTTCTTAACTGATTCAAGTGCCTGGTGTAGCACTTGGCACAGAATATTTGTTTGCACTTATAAATAAATGTTGAATGAATAAAGGATGAATGGAGCTTCCCCCACACTCTCTAACCATGGGCTTCTCTACCCCTAGGTCATTCATTTATTATAGCATGCATTATTCTTGTTTGTTGATTTATCTCTCTCCTCCTCCATGGTTGTTGGGGTTGTAGACATAAGAATGTAGCTCCTAACTCCTGAAAAGTGTTTCTTCTACTTTAGATAGCTGAGACTTGGGGAGAAAAGGAGAGGAAAAGAGAATGGAGAGGGGTACAGGGTTCTCCACAGGGTCGCCTGCCTTTCTTATTTTAACACAGGGCCTTGCTTCTGGGTTCAGGCAAGGATTTATGAGTGTGTTTAGACAGCAACACAAGGGGACCTTTGGTGAGAAATGTTCCCTGTCATGCTCTGACAGCCTACAAAGAGAGGCAGCTAAAAACATCAGAAGAGAGATTTTCTTGAACTGATAGAGGCTCCCAGCCCAACCTCTACCACCCCTTTAAATGTCACCTGGAAGTGCTTAGGGGAAGAGAGGAACTCCTATTTCCTGGGTGGAATAGTGCTTTGTTAGAGAGGAAAGACCGTAGGTATTCTTGGATTAAAACACAACTACATCCAAATGGGAGAGGGGAAGCAAGGTAAATGAGCAGAACCAGTAAAAGATTGGGACCACCCCGGGGCCTGGAAGGCTGAGTTCAGGGCGTTGGATCTCATCCTGTAGGTAGTGAGGGGCCCACTGGGTCTCAGGCAGAGGCTGGGATTAGTAAAGAAAGAGGGAGAAGGGAGAAGGAAGAGGGGAGGAGGCAGGGGCTTTGGTGTGCTAACACCCAAGGGGCACAATGTAAGGGTATATATAGCGCACCTCCTGGGCGGAGGGCTCAACTACAACTTGGACTCTACATTGTAACCTAATTGTTTGTGCCCTAATATCAATCTGAAATTAAAGAAAAAAGTATTGTTAGATTTTAGTTGGTTCTGAAGACAGGAAGATATTGAAGTTTAAATTGAAGTTTGGAAGGATTTGTTTTTTTTTGTTTTGAGACAGAGTGTCACAATGTCACCCTTGGTAGTGTGCTGTGGCATCACAGCTCACAGCAACCTCAAACTCTTGGACTTAAGCGATTCTCTTGCCTCAGCCTCCTAAGTAGATGGGACTACAGGTACCTGCCACAATGCCCGGCTATTCTTCTTTTGTAGCAGTTGTCATTGTTGTTTTAGCAGGCCCAGGCCAGGCTCAAACCCACCAGCTTCAGTGTATGTGGGTGATGCCATAATCACTGTGCTACAGGCACTGAGCCAGAAGTTTGGAAGGATTTGGATTAGAATTTGGGAGGAACTGTCACTCATCCTTGATGGTGCTGTGAACCTTATTAACATTATCTCTAACCAGTGTCTCCATCCTCTGTACTGAATCCAGGCTGGTCTTTATTCTTTCCCTTGAAAAGGGAAAGGGCCTTTGTACTTACTGTTCTATCTACCTTGCCTGCCCTTCTTCTTCTTTATTGGATCCTTCTTATTATTGTGATCTTAGTTCAAATGTTGCCTCCTCAAGGAGACTTCCCCTGACCACTTCATCTAACATGTCTGTGACCCATCCCTGTGCCTGGTTTTATTCCATTATTGCATTTATCACTGCCTGTAACTATTGTAGTTCTTTATTTCCATGCCTGTTTCTGTCTAAACCCACTAGATTATAAGCTTTATGGGGGCAAAAATCCCTTCTATTGTTTTTCCCACTCCTACTTGACACCCTGACATAAATACATGTCCTCCATAAATAAGTTTTGAATGAGAGAGTGACTTTAGGAATCCCTAAGGAAACTCATTACTATGTCTAGAAGTGACCTGGAGTGCTTAGCTGAGGCCAGTCTGGAAGGTCTTGCTTGAATGGGCACAATACTGACTCTGGATCATACAGCTGATGTGAGGATTACATGATCCACCATCTGCAAAGCACTTAGCACAGTGTCTGGTGCACAACCAAGGGGTCTGCATGTTGGCAGCTGTAGGTCCAGATGCACTCCCTACTACCACCACCCTACCCTGCCCCAGGTGAGTGTTGGGGGGTGGTGTCTGGGCTTGCTGGATGAAGATTGGCTGGGTTTGAGGTTGCCTGAGATGGCCTGTGGAAGTTGCTGGGCCAGAAACCAGAAAAGAAAGACAGTCTGCACTGTCACTTAGCCTCCGGGGGACTCATAAACAGGCAGATAATACAGTCTCTGGGGTGTGGACTCCTCAACCCCCTGCATTGGAATCCTGGCTCTGCTCTTTACTAGGTGGGGAGACAAGTCACCTCCCTGTACCTTATTTTTCCCACCACTAGAGTTGGGACAATAAGAATACCTGCCTCATGGCACCTGCTTGGCTCTGGGAGGATTTCATGAATACATGTGTAGCGCTCAGACCTAGGCCTCGAATAACACACGTGCTACAAATGTGTTAGCTATTAAACAGTAACAGCAATTATTGTCATTAATGCTCTGGGTGTTTGTGGCTAAATTGTGTGTTCCCCCAACAAATTCATGCTGAAACCCTAACTCAGTATCTCAAAATGTGTCTGTGGAGATAGTCTTTAAAGAAGTGATTAAGTTAAAAATGGCCATTAGGGTAAGTCCTAATTTCACTCTGACCGGTGTCCTTGGTATACCAATCTAGGAGATTTGGTCACATGGAGAGACACGAGGGGCGTGTGTGCATGGAGGAAAGGCCGTGTGAGGACACAGCGAGAGGGTGGCCATCTGTGAGCCAGGGACAGAGGCCTCAGGAGAAGCAACACCTGCCAAAACCTTGGTTTTGATCTCTGGAACTGTGAGAAAATACATTTCTGTGGTTTCATTTTGGTATTTAAACTGTCTGCAGCATTTTGTAATGGCAGCACTAGCAGACTGATACACTGAAGTTCAGAGGCCCAGACGACTGGGCTGAGCGTCCTTCCTACCCTCCTGGGAATATCCCCTTGGTAGAAGTGGACACAGTGCAGCCTCAGGGCTCCTGCTGCCTGGACCCATCGCTCCTGAGCTCCAGCTGTCCTTCCTGCCTGGCAGTCACCACTGATGTGTCCTTGTCCTCAGTGTGTCACTAGGCCCGTCTGTGACTTGCTCATCAGGTCAGAGCAGTGCTAAGAAGGCCAAGGTCAGCCTTCTCGAGACATGTTCTTGGTGATGAAAACACAAACAAGGTGCCCTACTTGGGCACTTCAGCAAACACAACCTGTTGACACCCAGCCTGCGGGCCAGGGCTGAATTCATTTTGCTTCTGTCACAGGAGGCCCTGGAGAGATGGAATGGGAGAGCGAAGCTGACTCCCCACAAATCCTCCCCACAGTCAAACAGAGGCCATAGCTCAGAGCACCGTCACTCTGGACCAGCCACAGCATCCAGAGTAAGCACTCCTCAGGCTGAGAGACTCTCAAAGGGTCAGCTGGGAGGTCCCTTGGAGATATCCTTAGTTTATAAATAGGGAAGCTGAGGCCTCAAGGATGCCAAGTTGTTAAAACATACCAGGAATACTGAAATGTTTCAGAGGAAGTGACAGACTGGACAGTGTCCAGCAGTGGATGCCAGGGTGGAAAAGGGGCTTCAAACTCTCTCCTAGAAGGGCAAGTGAAGAAACAGGCGGTCCAGTTGGGCGAAGGTCAATTCATGACCGGTCCTCAGCAACCCTTATGAATTGACCAGGGAAGGAGAGGGGAGATGGTTCACAAAATGTCAGAGCCTGACTCAGTGTAAGGGTCCCTTCCACAGAAGAATCCTAAGCTTGGACACAGCAGTCTTCAAACCCCCTTCCACGCCATCCCTTCCTCTAGCCCTCAAATCTGCCTCAACCCTTGGAGTCTTCCATCCTAGTCAGAGCCAATCCCAGAGAGGCAGGCAGGAACAGGCCCACCTGATTGGAGAAAGGGTGTCTAAAGGCGGGGCCAAGTGGTTGACTGACTGGGAGGGCAGCTTGCCTTGGCCTGAGCTGTGGCTGAGCCGAGAGGCCAGGCCTTTGCTGGAAGGCAGAGTGGGCAGAGGCTCTGGAGCAGCTGGTCAGCCGGGGGCCTTTGGCAGTGGCAATGGCTCTGCTCAGCTGGTGAAGTGATGTTCTCCTCTGATTGAGCTAATTATGCTGATTGAATTTCCTCCTTCTCCCTTTGGTGCTTCTTTCTGCCTCCCCCTCTCCTGTCTCTTCCCCACTCCTCCCTTTAGAGAGAAAGGGAAAGGTTTCCTTAATGTGACTGGTAATTGTTATGCACACAGTGTCAGATGTTAATGCAGGCCCTGATTGACAGCTAATCAGCCCATCAGCTGTACAAAAAGAGTGAATAACTCGGTAATTTGATTTCCCCTGATTCCCCTGCGTGGGATGGCAGGAAAGTCTAAATTAGCAATCAGGGAGCCCGTGGCAGATCCCGGGGTGGTGGTGGTGGTGATGTTGGGGCTGGAGGGGCTGTGGTGCACCTGCAGCCCCGTGGGGCCCAGTATCCACGGGGTGGGGGGCGCACCAACTGACCTCCACTTGGGTGATGGGGGGAGTGAAGTGTGGAGGGCTGTGCAGTAAAGCCCCATCCAGTGGATGCCCCTTCCTTGGGGGTGGCAGGAAAGAGGCCTCAAGTTGGCCTCTGGGAGAGGGGAGAGGCCTGGGTGTCCTTGGATCCTGTGGTCTAGGAGACCACCATGATGGAGGTGTCAGGGACATGGCCACTTCCTCTGGGCCCTCCCAGTCCTTTCGAAGCTGGTTGCCAAAGTTTCCACCAGGTGACCCAAATTCTTCCAATTTAGGGATAGAGTCCCCTCACTCAGCTTTTGGCAGATTCCATTCAGGTAAAATGGAGCACAGAAAAAGCATCTGAGGGTTATTTGGTCCCAGCTGAAGCTATCTCTGGCTTTCTTGGACAGGCAATAGAAGCTGGCCACAGTTAGTGTTCACTGGGGACCCACTGCGCCCATGGACCATATCAAGTATAGAGGAAGACAGACTAAGCACCTGGCTCAGAGTTCCACAGTGAGAGAGTGGTGGAACTGGGATTTGAACCCAGGGCAGCACCAGCTGTTTGGCTGTGGTAGGAGGGACAGGATTAGCAGCCATTTCCATGGTGGTCTAGCCTAGGGTGCTACCTCCCCTTGAGGTCCTAGCCTTCGAGAGTCCCAGCCCGAGAAATGCCCGTGTGTATAGGCAGCCACACAGACATGTGTGGCTGTTTGTTCTTTACAGATAGGGAAAATGAGGCTGAGGAGGGCAAGGGCTTGCCTGAGGTTACTTACAAAGCCATTGATCCAGCTGGCTGGAAGCCCATTCTCCTGCCCCAGCCCAGCAGTGCCCAGCAGCACCCAGTAGCACCCAGCACAACAGTCTCTCCTGTCCCTCCTGCCTTAGCCCCTCCTCTCCCCCACTTGGAACATGGGTGCTGTGGGTGGGGTTGGGGCCAAGCGGCCAGCAGGCCTGGAGGTGCCTGGGAAGAACTCTAGGTGGCAACAGCACATTGTTGAGCCTGCAGTAGCTCCACTTGCTTCAGATGAGGTGGCTGCTGGAGGAGCAGGGGCCTTGGGTTTGCCCCCTGGGCTTTCTGAGAACAAGGCCTGGGCCCTGGTCGGAAGAGCTGCAGTGGTGTGGTCTTATGTGAGTGCACTTAAGTGTATCCAAACTGTGCTCATGCCATATGTCCCACAGCCCATCTGTGGGGGTCAGGACCTTGTGGTGGTCTCCAAAGGCCATCTGTCTTCTAGCTGTACTATCAGCATCCCTACCCAGGGTGAACCCACCATTTGGGCATTGAGAGTGACCGAGGGGCCTGGGAAGAGGCAGGAGGCAGGAATCACAGTCTTTATCCTCCAGGGCACTTAGGACGCTGGGTTTTTAGGGGAGCAACAGTCAGATAAAGCAGGATGGTGAAAACTGAGGACCATGGCCTTGACCTGCGTGGGGTCAACCTATGCATGGCCTTGGGAGGGCCCATGGCCAGGTCTGAGGTCACAAAGAGGTTAAGTTCTGGAGTGGTGGAATTTAGAGGAGGATGCTTGGGAACAGTTGTAGAACCTGTTTTCTTCTCTTTTTTGAGACAGAGTCTCACTTTGTCATCTTGAGAGTGCTGTGGCATCATCATAGCTCACAGCAACCTCAAATTCTTGGGCTCAAGCCATCCTCTCACCTTAGCCTCCCAAGTCCTACAGGTGCCGACCACAACACCCAGCTATTTTTAGAGATAGTTTCTTTCTTGCTTTTGCTCAGGCTGGTCTCGAACTCCTGAGCTCAAGCAATCCGCCTGGGCCTCCCAGAGTTCTAGGATTACAGGCATGAGCCACCGCGTCTGGCCAAGTTTGTTTCATTCTAGTCACTGTGCTGGCTGATGAGAGATAATTACCCTCATTGTATAGATGATGAAACTGAGACTCAGAGCTTTAAAAAAGTTGTTCAAGGTCCCACCCCCAGGAAGAGGGAACACAGGGGCAGGGGTGTGGGGGACAGGGGGAAATAGGACATGAGGACCAGCTGGGGTGTCCTGGGTGTGGGTAGCACTTACACAGAGGGGCAGACTGGGGCCTCAGGTTCTGGGCAGGCTCAGAGTGGCCTTGGAGGATACAAGGTAAAGTTCATGTCCCAAACAAGGAGGAGCTGAGAGGTCACCAAAACAGAGTCAAATGCTAGCTCAATGAAGGCCTAGGTCTCTAAAATTCATCAGGACCCCAGAGCTTTGAGGCAGGGCATGAGGTCAAAGGAGAGTTGAACACTCTGAGCTGCTGACTCAAATATTTGCCTATTTTCCAGCCAGCAAGAGTTTATTGAGGAAGTGCTGGGTGTAAGGCTTACGGTGCTGTCCTGCGTGGGTGTGTGCACTTGAGTGTTGTATGCACACACATGTGCACCAGGGGAGGTGTGCAATGTTGCCTGCTGCACCAGCAGTGGCAGACAAGGCTGACATTGACTGAGCTCTGACTTCACGTCCGGCTCTGGGTTAAGTGCTTGACCTGTCTTAATCCATCTACTCCTCACATCAGCCCCACAGTGATGCCCCTCCTTGCCCATCTTCCGGACCTTAAGTCATTGCCCCAGGCCACCCAGCTCAGAGGGAGTAGAACTAGCTTCTGCATTTGGGCTCTTTGGCTTTAAGGCCAACAATTTCACTGATCACCCACGTAAATACATACTAGCAGGTTGCAATGCACGTTGTGGGGATAGCCAGGGACAGCAGGGCACGCTCAGTCTCTCCAGAGCCTCCCTGGGCACGTTGCACTGGGGGCTTGGGAAGACCTACTGCTCATCTGGAAGGCTGGGTTAGGGTCTCATTTGCCAGAAGTGGCCACTGCCACTCAGAGGGTGTCCTGCAGCTTGTGAGACCCTCAGCTGACCCCCTGAGCTCCCCACTCCCACCCACTGGGGGTGCCGCAGGTGTTAGCTTCGGAGCTGTCGAGGCTTTTGGTCCCATGTTCACCCTTAGTCCTCTCAGGGCCCGTGGGAAATAGACCCTGCTGGCTGCCAACCTCGATATCCCTGAGTGCTGTTTCCATACTGTCTCCCCAGTATGCAAAAACAGAAGGGCAGGCTGACAGGGCCTCCACTGGGACAGGTGTTTAGATTCTGGTCCCTGAACTTGCCCCTCCTATTTCCCTCATCACCAGCTGCCGCCCCCACATCCTATCAAGGAGCTGCCTGAGATCTGAGCCCCATGAACCCCCAGGGAAGCTGAGGCTCTGGCATCCCAGACCCTTGGGCTCCATCTCCAGACTCCTGCTCAGCACCCACTTGGAGGCTTGTTGGTCCCCGGAGGCCACCTCCCTGGCAGTGCTGGGCTTCCAGTACATCTCACCCATGCACTGTCCTGTCGCTTCCTCTCCTAATCCAGCCTGACCCCAGGCTCATCCTCCACCCTGGTTGCACCAGAGGAGACACTGCTGGCCCCCAGAGCTTCCATGCCTCTTACTGCTCTTATGATCTTGTCTGATCCCATAACATGTCTGGAAGCTTACACAACATACCCATTTTATAGATGAATAAACTGACACTTGGGGAGGATCAGCAGCCTGAGATAAGAAGTAGAATGGACCTTCTGGAATCCAGAGTCTATGATCAGGGTACAGAAAGATCTGCTGTCCCACTCCGTTCACCTAGCCCTCCTCCCCTCTCCCATGGGTTGGCTGCAATCCCTAGCCTGGGTCAAACTCATCCTGGAGGCACAGGGGTGATGTTGTCCCACTGTTAAGCCTGGATGGCCAGTATGGGGTGGCGGGGGAAAGGGTATTTGGGGTAAACTGAATCAGAGACTAGGCACATGGGCCAGGCTGGGTCAGGACCCAGAACCAGAGGAAAGAGGCAGAGGCAGTGGGAGCTGTCTGGTACCAGTAGTGGGGCTTGGAGACTGGTCTGTGTTGCTTGAGAGCTGTCCCCATGCAGGACTGCCATGGGTAGATTGGGTGGAGGGGACAGCCTTGTGACTCCTGCCCTGGTCCCATCTCTTGCACACTTTTTTTTTTTTTTTCAGTCATAATGAATGCCTTTTTCTTTCTTTCTTTTTTTTTTTAAATTTTTTAAATTATTGTTAAATCATAGCTGTGTGCATTAGTGTAATCAAGGGGTACAATGTGCTGGTTTCATATTCTTGCACACTTTTACTTGGGAGTGGGAGCAGAGAAAAGAGATGTCTTGGGAGTTGTCTGAGGCCACACAGTCAGAGAAGGTCAGTCCAGACCAGGGCCCTAGGTGTCTTGGCCCACCCTGGGGTTGACACTTGTCCCAGAGTCAGCCATCAGAGCCAGCTCAGGCCAGGCTGCAGGCACTGCAGGGCAGGAGGCCCCTGTCACATAGGGCCCAGGGCTTGTATGAGGGAGTCTGGTTGCCACAGCTGCACCCTTGCCACATTCCCGTGCAAATGCACCCCCCTCACATTTACATACTTCCTGAGCACAGTGTGAGCATGTCACAACTCACAGGTGCACATAATCACACACAGCACAGCCAGGTGAGCTAGGAGCCAGGCACCTGGAGCTCTGTGCCTGCTTTGCCCTTGCTGTGTGACCTTGAACAGCTCTGGGCCTTATTTTAAAGCCATTTCTGGTGGTTCCCCTGTCTTACTCTCCCCCAGAAACTGACCACCCCTTACACTGCCTGCCTCCTGTCTCTGCATTCAGGGCTCCTAATTATATTACTTGCTTCTTTAAGAGTGCACTTTCCCCCAGCCCCTTAGAGTGGAAATCCCTCCACAGCGGGGCTCAGAGGCCCGAATGTGTCCAGGCTCAGCCAGTTCCCTCTGCTCCTCCCCAATCCTCTAACCCAGCCTGCTCACTGAAGATCTTGTTAAAATGTAGATTCTGACTGTGCAGTTTCTAACAAGCTCCCAGGTGATAGATGCTGCTGGCCACAGCATCCTCTCTCCCACCTCCCCACAAAGGCCACAAGCCTTGGCTTCACCCCCTCTAATGTAAGGAATGTTGCAGCCCTTAGTGGTAGCTTCCTTTACCATTCAAATCCTGTAACTCAAACTCCACTTTACCCACCAGGTTGGGCTCTATCTCCAGGCAGCCTTCAGGAATTGCAAAGGCAGGTCAAGGGCTTCTGGGTGGGCAGCTGCAGTTCCTTCAGCGGGTCTGGGGCTATCATGTTTGTACATTCTAAAGTTGGTAGGGTTCCCCTAAAGTGTTGTGAGAACTGTGCACAACACTCCAGGGAAGTCTAGCTTGACCAGGTACAGTGAGGCAATCACCTCCTTTAATCTATTCACCATACCCCTATTGATAAAGCCTAAGAATGAACTAAATTTCTTCAGCAGCCACCTCACTTTGCTTGCCCTTGCTTACCTGTGGCCATCTAACTAAGGACACCAACACTTGGCCTCACATTAGTTCTGTCATACAAGAGTTCTAATCAGCAACAATGCTGCTGTACAACAATCCTAAGGGGTGCAGTTTGTGCTCAGTTGGGGGAGGTCCCTCCCTTTTCTCTCCTGTCCCTGCACCGACTCAGAGGTCTCTGCATCTCCTTGTTCGTTGGGCCACTGGTGTGTTCTCTTTAGCTGGTTCTCACTTTCTCTGTGTGTTTGTCCTGCCTGCACCCCTACGTTCCATTGCAGTTCAGGAACCACAAACACACTGTTTGCCCCTTTGTCTCCCCTGCCTTTCTGGAAGGGGCAGTAACAGGAGAGTCTAAATTAGGGAACCTGATAGAAATGTGAGCCTGCCTTCCCAAGGAGTCACTTTAGCACACCAGTGGGTCCTGCAGAAGAAGGGTGGGAAGAGGCGGGGGTGTGGGGGTGGGGGGGAAGGGACGGGGGTGTGGGGGTGGGATGGGACTGGAGTACTTTATTCATGCATTCATTCATTCAGCTGACAGACACTTACTAAAGCACCCATCCTTGGCACTGCTAGATGTGCTGGGGACAGGAAAGAGTAAGACAGATAAGGCTTCCTGTCTTTCCTATCATCAGGAATTGGGGAGACAGAGAAGAAAACCAAATAAAGATAGAAGGGAGGGAGCCAGGGAGAGGTGGGGGGAGGGAGCCACTCTAGACAGAGCAGGACAGCAGTTAATACCCATGTTCAAACCCTGACCTTGGCTGTGTGGCCTGGGGCAGGTCACCAGCTCTGTGCTCAGTTTTCTTAACCTCCCTAGGCTAGTACAAAAACCCTGTACTGCGCCTGGCACATAGTAAGGGCTTCCTACGAGATAAGGTGGACCAAGGAGTCTTCTTTGAAGTGGTGGTATTTATGGTTAAATAGGAGCCAGTCATGCACAGATCAGGAGGAAGGGAACAGGGAATGGGAAGGCCTGAGGCAGGAGAAAGGTTGGCATGTTAGGGCGACTGAAAGAAGGCCTCTGGGGCTGCAGAGGGGAAGGGGAAGACGCAGAGGGCAGAGATTCAGGAGGGGCTGTTGGGTGGGCCAGCTTGGAGGCCGCTGCTGGCAGTTTATTTAGATTATGAACCAAGGCCGGTGGGGCACCACTGAAGAGTTATAAGTAGGGACACAGACTGATTTGCTTTTCAGGCTGTGTGCGCTCTGGCACAGGGTGGCTTGAGGGAGCCAGGAGGAGAAGGCCAACGAGGACTAGACTTCCAATCCCAGACCCAGGTCTGAGCCAAGACCATGAACCCAGTCTGGAATTCTGGCCAATAAAGGGAGAGGGAGAAGAGGCTCCCCACTGTTCCAGAATCTTCTTAATCCAGCAGAGCCTGGAAGGGAGAAGCAAAGAAGCCTGGAGGGGAGCTTTTGAGGGATGTTATTTTGCATCTTAATTACATGCTAAGTAGGCCCGTGGGCAGGGCCAGCTGTGGAGCATTAGCTGCCACCAAACTCCAATGACTCAGGCCACAGAGCCTTAAAATATTTATTTTTCGCTGCATTTGGAATTCAGCATCTGTGAGGGAGCTGCCACTGGGAAGCGGAAGCAGGAACCTGTTGGCAACAGTGGTGTGGAAACAGTGCGGGCGCACAGGTCCTGCTTCCTGAGCACAGTGTCACGGCAGAGGGGCAGAGGCTGTGCCTGTGGCCTGCATGACAGGCTATCCCGGCGCCTCCTCTGGGGGAGCACGACTCTCTCTATTACAAATTGATTTTCCGCTTTGTAGCCTGGAGCCATAGTTTGCAGCCTGAGTCTCACATTGCTTTTGGGTCCATTTGAGGAAAAATTCAAGCTTTAAGCCCTGGGCACAGGGGCGTGGGAGTGGGTATGTTCTGCCTTGTCTCGAATATCTGACACTCCCCTGGCATGCGTGGGGCGGAGAGGTAGGGTGGCAGCGGTGCAGAGTGGCAGTGGTGTAGATGGTGGGTTGTTCCTGCTCTTTATCACTATTTACCCATGCTGTGACCTTGGCCAAAGTATTGCAGCCTTCTGCCCTTTGACAGAAAAATGGGACTGAAGCTTCTACTATGCATGGCTGTCATGAGGCTTACATGAGGTTATTCATACCAAGCACCTGGCCCGGGGCCTGGCTAGTTCTGAGTTCTGCAATCATGGCCTAACTCCCCTATGGCCAGAGGGGATGCTGGCCATGGCTCTCGGGCACCTGGACACCAGGGATGGGCTCAGACTGGGGGCAAGGTCCAGTAAAGAGGAGGGCAAGCAGTTTCTCCCCTCCTCACAGCCAGGGCTGCTGGGGCGGGTGGGCAGGGAATTTAAATGTTCCATGACTCAGATCCCGCTCTTCTATTCTAGAGAGTCTGCTGAGGCTGGGAGCTCGGCTGGATTGCCATGAAGTGCTCCTAATTTGCACAGAGAGATAAGAAGCTCATCATAGCTGAGAGAGGGAGGGACTGCTGCTCCCAGGCAGCTGCTGCACGCTCGTCCTAGGTGAGCCAGAATCTCTGGCTAGGGAGGGGGGAGCCTGGGCTCCCCCCTCCCTCAGGGACCCTCGCTAGGCCCCCTCACCATGGCAGGGGGTGGCAGGGCAGGGACAGACTCATATTTCTGAAAATTGGACAAACTACTAAGCTTTGTGAACACTGGTCCTGCCTGAGGGCTACTCGACTATAAATAGGAGGCTGCACTGTCCCCACCTCTGCCACCCCCAACCCAGATATCTTTAATCTCTGGGCTGGCTTAGCCTGGGTCTGGGCTCTTGCTTCTGGTAGGACACAAGCAGATCTTAGGAAGAAACTCCTAAAGCAGGACCAGTACAATCCTGGCTTCCTTTAGGGAAACCCAACCCTATCTCCCAGCTCTGAGCCTTGGCCTTGGGAAGTTGACTGGACCACACTAGACTAAAGAAGTTGCTGAACTTTCTCAGGCTCAGAAAGAGATCAACTGGGCAGCAAAGAGGTCTAGGGGACTTCATTCTGGTGGGACAAACTGCTCATGTCTAAACAAGGAAGAGGTTTTTTTTTGAGACTGAGTCTCACTTTGTGGTCCTTGGTTAAGTGCCATGGCATCACAACTAACAGCAACCTCAAACTCTTGGGCTCAAGTGATCCTCTTGCTTCAGCCTTCCAAGTGGCTGGGAATATAGGTGCCCACCACAACACCTGCTAGCATTAGCGAAGGGGTCTCGCTCTTGCTCAGGCTGGTCTCAAACTCCTGAGCTCAAGCAATCCAGAGTGCTGGGATTACAGGTGTGAGCTGCTGCCCCTGGTCACGAGGAAGGGTTTTCATGGACATTGTCTCATAGACGTCTCAGAGCCATTCTGAGAAGTAGGAATCACTGCCTCATTCTATAGAGAAAGCTACTGAGGCACAGAGAGGGCATTGATAGTAGGGACAAGCTAGGACAGGAACGCTGCTCCTCAGGGCTGTGGACTGACCGTGGGGCTGGGTGGGAGGTGTGGCCTGACTTCTGCCGAGGGGCGGGGCCTGGACACCTGCGGTGTCTATAGTCATAAGGAGAGGAGGCCCCTGCACATGGTCGGGGCAGCATATCCCTTGCCTGCAAGACAAATGGTATGGCTGGACTGGGGGGGGGGGGGGGGGGGGGGGGCCGGGCGCTGGGCGGCGGGGCCGCCCGGGGCGGCGCACAGGCGGGGGCCGCGCCGAGCAGTCCGGGGCGCGTGGGCGTGTGGGGGGGGGGGCCGGGGGGGCCCGGAGGGGCCCGGGAGTTGGGGGGCCC
>CAUYPK010124913.1:0-16855 GCA_963574355.1 Loris lydekkerianus | reverse complement strand
AAGAAAAAGTATCCAATGTACTCAGCCCTACTATGAAGCTAAATTATAGCTTTCACATGAAGGCTATAATCCAACTATAGCACAAGACTATGGGGAAAGGGCCAAGGAAGGGGAAGGGAGGGGGGAGGTTTTGGTGGAGGGAGGGTAATGGGTGGGGCCACATCTATGATACATCTTAGAATGGGTACAGGCAATTGCACTAATGTACACAGCTATGATTTAACAACAAAAAATAAAATAAAATAAAATAAAATAAAATAAAATAAAATAAAATAAAATAAAATAAAATAAAATATAAAATAAAATAAATAAAATAAAATAAATAAAATAAAATAAAATAAAATAAAATAAAATAAAATAAAATAAAATAAAATAAAATAAAAAATACTGAAAGAGAGTGCAGAGAAAATGCTTGAAGAAATTGGCCTGGACAAATATTTTATGAGGGGGACCCCTTGGCAATTGAAGCAAGACCAAAAATATATTATGGAATATGATCAAGCTAAAAAGCTTCTGAATAGCTAAGGGCACTCTAAATAAAGCATACAGACAGCATTCCAAATGAGAGAAGATTTTTGAAGGTTATGTCTCTGACAAAGGTCTGATAACTAGAATTCACTGAGAACTCAAACTGATCAATAAGAAAAGAACAAATAACCCCATTTCTTTGTGGGCTAGAGACTTGAACAGAAACTTCTCTGAAGATGACAGGCACATATCCTACAAACACAGGAAAAAATGCTCATCTTTAATCATCAGAGAAATGCAAATAAAAACCACTTTGAGACAACACCTAATGCTAGTAAGATAAGCCCACATCACAAAATCCAAAAACTGCAGATGTTGACATGGATGTGGAGAGAAAGGAACCCTTCTACACTGCTACTCAGACTGCAGACTAATACAGCCTTTTTGGAAAGAAGAATGGAGAGTTCTCAAGGAATTAAAAGTTGACCTAAGGTTTGATCCTGCAATATCATTGCTAGGGTATCTACCCAGATTAACAAAATGATTTTACAACAAACATTTGCACTAGAATATTTATTGCAGCCCATTTCACAATAGCCAAGTCGTGGAAACAGACTAGATACCCATCAGCCCATGGGTGAATAAACAAATTGTGGTATAAGTATGCCATGGAATACTATGCAGCCATAAAAAGAGGGAGACTTTACATCTTTTATGTTTACCTGGATGGATCTGAATCAGACTCTTCTTAGTAAAGTAGCTCAAGAATGGGGGAAAAGTATCCAATATACTTAATACTATTAGGAAACCAATATATAAACACACATTCATACAAATGATAAAACACACAGTACAGAAAGAGGAGAGAGGATGAACAGGTGAGGGGAGAGGGGAGGGCAAGTGGAGGGAGGGTATTTGGCAGGATCTCACCTAACGTACACAATGCAAGAGTACATTTCAAAACTAAGAGTATATTATAAATGCCTTACCACAAAAATAAGTGAGGTGATTGTTATGTTAGTTTATTTAAGCAATCCACATTATATATCAAATTGTATTGTACCCCATGAATGTAGTTATGATTTAATAAAAACTATCCTAAAAAATAAAATCACAAAAATGAATGCACAAGACAGTGGGGGGGGGGACTTCACATCCAAGTCAACTTACAAACTGGGGAGGAACTATTCTAAAAGAAGAAAAGCAATGAGCCAAACTCCAAAAAACACTCCCTAAGCTGGAAGACAAGTTGAAGGCACAAATTGAAATGTGGTAACAAGAACTTTCAAAGACATTTCTGATGAATGAACAGAAATTCATAGAGCATGTCATGGAACAAGAGATGTATCGATTGAAGAAGAAAGCACCAAGCAGGAAAGACTCAGGAATAAGATACGGACAGAGATGCTCTTTGGGAGTGCCCCCCCCGCACAGGTGCCCAGCCAGCAGAGAGGACTGACAGCCAACATGCCAGGCAAAGTACACAAGCTGCAGGCTGCCGCCACATCCAATGCTGCAGCCAGTAGTAGTAATCGGCCCGGGGACACTATGCCGCTCCGCTGTGTCTCATCTTCCTTCTGGCTGTGAGCCAGTTGCCTCTCCCACAGTCCAGAGAAATAAACACCCCTATGCCAGGAGGCCTGGAGCCAACAAGGAGAACCTGGAGTCCATGCTGACTGGTGATACCCTGCCTCAACCCACCTCCAGCACAACTGCAGCTTCAATTCTGTTGTCAGCCCCAATTCTGAGTTTGTGCAAGAACTTTCAGACCCTTCCAAATCTGATGCTGCCTCTCAATATATCAGTTCAACTAATATCCAATCCTGAGAAGCCCTGAAGTCACTGAGCTGTGACTTCCTGTGGCCAGAATGCACCTGATCATGTGAGAACAGCTGCGTTTTTTCATCAGTTCAGTTGTGAAAATAGCTGCCATTACCGTGGGCTTAATTTAAAGGCGTGAGTGTCAAAGATGAAAGTCCATCACAGATGTAGTGGGTCCCGGGAGATTTGGTTTTATTTTGATTCACATTAAAAGTTAGTTTGTTTTAATAAAAGGTAGTTATGTTTTAGTTTATAAATGCAAATTTTAGCATATGGGATCTAATTTTTTCTCTGCCCCTTAATTCCACTTGATCAAGGGCTTATTTCATTATTTTATGGGAAAATGACCAACTTCACCCATCCTTGGGGTATAGGATTACTACTGCTATTCCCAAAGCACTATTTTTTATTCTTACTGTCTTATTACTGTTTTTAGTGTTACTATTATTTATTCATGCTTTTATATTCATATTTATTCATATACATGCTTTGTTTTTAAACTATACATTTTTTCAAATAAAATGTAAATACACACACACAAAAGAAGTTACACAGAGGAATTCAGGGGGATTTGAAGAATCCCCTGAAACAACAACAAATGTGTTTGCATTTGTTGAAATTGCATATTTACAAGGGAGAAGGTTCAATGGGTATATGGGATGTTTCCATAATCACTTATACAGAGTCTGATGTACAAAGCACTGTTTTTGACATTCATGATGAAGATAAAAGATGCTATGGTTGTCAGGCTCCTTAGAACTCATCATCCTGGATGTATTGTAATTAATAAGATATCAAACCATCCTGAGGTTAGATGAGGAGAATAGTTTTCTGAGGTCAGTGATACCTTACCCAAGAGTCTGGTAGTCATGCTTTATTTGGTGAGATGTCCTACATGACTGTGCATGTTAGAGGCTGGGTGTACATATGGGAATAAGACCCAGTCTCTTACCTCAAGATCTTTCACTCATATCTTGTGATATGGGTGGGCATTTGTGGAAAGACAGATATTGGAGAACAAAAGCAGTACTTTGTGCACTTATCAGGATTCTTCTGTAGCACTACTTGATGAGATATGACTAAGGCTTGAATAAGCGTGGTGGAGAAAGAAATGTAACAGGTAGCTTTGACATTAATTATAGTGGACGATCCAATGGTACTTGCTGATGGGTTGAATATGATGCAGGAGGAGAGAAGGAACCAAGATTCCTTGATTGCAGGTTGAGCAATTGGCTGGATGGGATACTGTGTTCTGAGACATGTGTGGTAAATGAAGGGAAAAAGTCACAATTTCTGCCACAGGCATTGACATATCTGAGATTGATATGAGGAGATATCAAGTAGGCAAGTAGATATACTAGTCTGGTCTTAGACTTACAGGGAAAGCATGTAAATTAAAATTTGGAGTTTTCATATGTTTATACTATCAATGGTAAACCAGTAGACTACCTAGAAAGAGGGTAATGCTGAAGGACTTTCAGCATCAGTATTCTTTGTTCTCTTCCATAATCAAATTTTTCCTCTACTACTACATAAATTTCTTCCACTAAAACATGTTATTTCTCTCTTCTTAAAAACAAATGAATGACTACAAGCACTCTTGACTGTACTTTCCATGTCAGCTAATGACCTGTTCACTTGCTGGCCTCTGCATCCAAAATCCTCAAGGGAGTTTTTTGTGTTAAGACTTCAGTTCCTCTTTTTTCTCTTCTAACTCAGTCAAAGTAGACTTTTTCTATCTGTATTGTAACATTTTTATTTTTATTAACCTGGATGAAGTTGGAGAGCATTCTCCTTAGTAAGGGATCACAAGAATGGTAAAACAAGTATCCAATGTACTCAATACTAATATGAAACCTGTACATGAACAAATGCACACCTGCACAAGGGAAAAACACAATTTAACCCAATGGAGGGCAGGGGGATTGGTGTGCACTCACCTAACAGGCACAATGGAGAGGTGTATGGCACACCTCCTAGGGGAAGGGCATGACTGTAACTTGGACTTTACCTAACAAATGCAAACAATGTAACTTAATCACCTGTACCCTCTCACAACCCCAGTGTAGCCTTCCTCTCCTGTCAGAGGAGGCTGGAAAGGAGGAGGCTAGGAGGGTTGTACTTGGATTTATACTCACAAACCTCTGCCTTCTCCCAAAGGCACATGGGAGCAGAGATTGATGTACTTGAAGACAGTCCTTGGGGACCCATGGAAGGCTCCTGCCCCCAACCTGGCCTGGTTGGTAAGATTTTTTCTTCTTCTTTTGTACTGTTGTCTAGGTATTGTCCTATTCATGTTTATACCACTTGGGGCTGGCTGATGTCCTTAATCACAAAGGGTCTTACAGACCACTGTTAAGAACTTTATAAGGTTCCTTCTTACTCTCAGAGTAAAAGCTCAATTTTTGAGAAAAAAAGTAAAATAATTTGACATTTTTTTTCCTTTGACGTCCATCAAATTATAGCACAAAGAGGTGAGGGTAAAAAAAAGAGGGGATATTAAAGAGTCTATCATATTAATCTAGGGAAAAGAGAATGGTATCTCTGAAACAAGTGGTAACAGAGTACTGAGAGTTAATCAGGTTTTTGTATTTTTTTTATTTCAGCCGGTCCCTAAAATGAGGATTCAATATGGGAAGTAGCTGAGGGTGCCTTACCTTCACCCCTCACCATAAGTAGGTCACCTCCTTCCTGTTTCCATGACTCCTGGCTCTCTTCACAGTCCTAGGTCAGTGAAGCAAAATTCTGGGCCCTTTCTGGTATCCCTCCCTTAATGATGAATGTATCACCGGCCCCTATCACAGACTTGGCTGAATTAGTAAATAAATGAGAAATTCACATACTTGTTGTCAACCTAAGATACATTTCTGTGCAAAGAGTTGCCATGTTTTAAAAAGTCAGAAAACATACCTTATTCAAATTATACAATGAGAAGAATTGGTAAAAACAAGTCAAAGAATATATAGACTGGCTTAGTCAAAAAATTACTGCTAATAATCAGAGCTGTCTTGCATGGAACATGCAGCCCTGGAATGTTATGAATTATCCAGCACTGAGAGTCATTAGTCAGAAGCTGGATACCACCTTTCAGAATGACTGAGGAAATATTCCTGCATTAGATGTACTACTTGTTCTCACACAGATCCTCAGTGGATAATTCACCAAAATCCCAGTGACTCAGGATAGGTCTTCAGTCTTTTCTTCATCAAAGGAACTTGGAATATCTTTCTATTTATAGGCGAAGTCATCAGAAGGCCAGTGGACCAAGGCTATGTCAACTTATGATTAGAAGTGAGGACTCTGTGAAGGGTTGACAAAGACAGTAGTTTGAGTCTAGAAGCTACAAGAGAGCACAGATCCTTGAGTCCTAAATAGACTGGGTGGCGCTAAGTTTCAGAATATTTTTTTTTTCTATTATGCCAGGAAAAATCTAAACATGGAGATTCTAGCACCCCTTCACTTCCCATGATACCCAGCTTCCACCTCCAGCATGCAAACCACCCTACTCTTTCTCCACATGTCCCTCACTGTCCTTTTATACATTCTTTCTTAAGAATAGTCCTAACACTCGCTCACGAATCTGCTTGGTCTTGACACCATAGATGATGGGATTGACCATGGGTGGGAAGAGCATATAGAAATTGGCAAGGAGAATGTGGACATGTGGAGCAGCTCTGCGAGCCACACGGTGCATGACTGAGGAGACGACCACAGGTGTGTAGAAAGCTAAGATGGCACCTATGTGAGACACACATGTTCCAAATGCCTTGTAGCGGGCTTCTTTAGAGGCAAGCTGTAGAACTGCCCGAAGGATAAAGATATAGGACAGGATAACAAAGAGCAGATCCAACACCACAATAAACATGGCCACAGCAATGCCATAGATATTGTTGAAGCGTGTGTCCCCACACGCCAGTCTCACCACTGCCATGTGTTCACAGTAGCAGTGGGCAATCACTGGGCCTCGGCAGTAGTGGAAGCGTCTCAGCAGGAAGGGGAGTGGAATCATCAGTGTCACAGCCCTGGCCACAGCAGCCACGCCAATCTTGGTGATAAGGGCCCCAGTCAGGATTGTGGTATAGTACAGCGGCTTACAGATGGCCACATAGCGGTCAAAGGCCATGGCCAGCAGCACTGCTGACTCCATGATGGAGAAGGAGTGAAGAAAGAACATCTGGACCAGACATGCATAGAAGTTGATTTCTTGATCTGTGAACCAGAAAATAGCAAGCATTTTTGGCAGTGTTGAAGAGGAAAGGACCAAGTCAATGGCTGCCAACATGGCCAGAAAGAGGTACATGGGCTCATGGAGGGCCGCATAAGCCTGAATTATATAGAGAAGGGTGCAGTTTCCAAGCAGAGCCAGAGTATAGGCTGAGGAGAAGGGGATAGAGATCCAGAGGTGTAAGTGCTCCAGGCCTGGTATCCCCATCAACAAGAAGAATTCTGGATGGGTTGAGGTGATATTGTAGGATGACATGGCCACTGGAATTCTCTTCCTCCTCCTCTACTTCCACACAGCCCTTCCAGAGAGTATCCAATATGAGCAGAACTATAGTTCTCAAGGTTAAAGTCTGATCATTTATATGGAAGAATTAACTTTTCTTCTCATTTTTAGACCTTAAAAGGAATTAGAGAATAATCCTAATGTGCATGATGATTTTGCATGGTTTTTGCCTTCAAGGTGCTTATAAAAATCACTGGGTTGTTAGACACTGGCTGTATCAATATTAGATATCCTTTCTGTGATCTGCATATGGCCAAAGGCAGGTTTGCAACAGATGTAGATTCCTGTTTAATTCATCTCTTACCCCCTAAAACATTCACTGTCTTTCTCTGTCTTCCTTTTGCCCCTCAACTCAACCTATACTTCTAATATGTATATTAATTTTATTTATTTTTAATTAAAATCATAACTATATACATTTATGAGGTACAATGTGATGATTTGATATACAATGTGGAATGCTTAAATCAAACTGATTAACATCACCATCACCTCACTTATTTTTTGTGGTAAGACAATTAAAATTTACTCTTAGTTATTTTGAAATATACACTTGCATTGAGCACATTAGCTGAGATCTGACCAAATGCCCTCCCTCCTCCCACCAATTGCCCCTCTCCTCCCCTCCCCTCCCCCACCTCACTCCTCCCTCTTGCTAGACTATATTTGTGTTTTATCATACGTGTGATACTCTTAATTATGAAAGGAGAGTTTCTATCCTGAAATGCCAAACTTGACTATAGGAAAAATACATACAGCCAGCATGTTCTAATCATTCACTTACCTACATATCTGAGAAATTTTCTAGCATGGATACCTTTGACACTCAGAAATCTCTCCAACTAAAGCCCAAACTCCAGCTAACTTGAGAACATGAGAAGCCCTTTTGTGTTCCCTTTACCTAACTTCATTTTAAATTCCATCCCTTCTTCTTCTCCTTTCACCTGCTTTCCTCCCTGGTGTTCAGGACATTCAGAAGAGATGGCCCTTGCCTTTATTTGTAATACTGGCCTCTTCCCTTCACACTATTCTTTTCCCATCTGAGATCCTTACTTTTCTTTTCCTCCCTTTCATTGTCATTTGAAAATCCTTAAATATTTGTTTCCCAAAATTTTGACCTGTACTCTTTTTTTCTCAGTTCCTGCCTAAAAGTTTTCTTTTGAGGATTTTGAGAGATCTTTTGAAACACAGCATAAATCTGAGAACAAGTGCCCAATAAATGTGAACACTTTTTTAAATTAAGGAAATGAAAAGTGAAGTGATTTAGTGACAATCACAATGGTTGGAAAATGTCAAAGAGTAAACTTCAGTTTTGAGAATCCCAGTTTCCTGCCTTTGGGTCCAACGTTTTAAATCACTATCCTCTTCTACTTCCATCTTGTTGTTCCATAAACACTTTAAATCCAGCATATTCAAATTACAGAAATATAAATCAAACTCATTACCAAGGGATTGAGAAAATCTTTAGAATCTAAAGACAGGGATTTAAGTAATAATTGTGCTATTGGTCTATCAACGGAAATTAGTATCAGTCACTGATGTTTTTTAGGTTTTAACTTCCTCACCTATAGATGATAGCAATAACCATACCTCCTGAATTTTGTGAGGAAAGATGAAGTTATACATAAGAACAGTCCTCCTAAACTTAAAAGCTTTATTTAAAAAATGCTATTTGTCATTACAATCTTGTCCCTCCCACACAAATCTGCCCACTTTTCTAAAATATTTATCTTTACTAACATCAGCACAATCCTGCATTTCTTGGCCTAATCTTTCTCTCTCCATCTTACACCCCTCAACTCTATTTCCCTTCACTGCATAACTTGTTTAAAACTTTGAGTCATTCTCTACTTCCTCTTCTCTTAACTTTCAGTCCCTTCCAATGAAGCTCCCGTCTCAACTACTTCCCTTATACCGATGTTGTCATTGCATC
Organism: Loris lydekkerianus; assembly: GCA_963574355.1. Classification (NCBI taxonomy): domain Eukaryota; kingdom Metazoa; phylum Chordata; class Mammalia; order Primates; family Lorisidae; genus Loris; species Loris lydekkerianus. The sequence goes on along the minus strand of CAUYPK010124913.1, from coordinate 8,126 downwards.
TGTATTCTCCCCCTTTCCCTCCTCTTTTGCTCCTTTTTTATTCTCATACTGATTCCTTTTGGCATTTTAGGCACCTATGTTCAGGGAATCCTCAAATGTATAACTTCTACTCTGACTTCCAGACTAGCACATCCTACTACTCATTGGACATCTTCACTCAGATGTCTTATATTCATCTCGAACAAAATAAAGCCAAAACAAAAATATCTCCCCATAAACTGTTTCCTCTCTATAGCTTTCCCAGCTTAGTACATATTACTATCCATCCCATGTCTAGTTCAGAAACTGGGGGGTAATCCTTAATTCAGTCTCTTTCTTCTTTCTTCACATCTAATTTTAAAAGGCAAGTGTGGTCAATCTATAAAATATGTTTTAGTCCCTCCTCTTGTCCTTTTACCCTACCAACACTCTTATTTAAATCACCATCTACTATGTGGACTACACAAAGCTCCTAACTAGTCTCTGTGATATGAATCTTAGACCTTCTGTAATCCATTCTCTGCATTACAGCCAAAGAGACCATTTAAAAAGGCAAATTCTGTAATGGTAGGCCATGACCTTCATGGAAGGCCATTATACTCAGAATGGAATCCTCATTATAGCTCTGGCCTATAAGACTCTTCGTGGTCTACCCACTTTTTAGCATCATCTTCTTCTACCTGTCCATTATACTCCAGCCATATGGCCTTCTGACAGATGCTGGGGCTTACAGAGCCCTTTCTCAGTCAGTGATGGTGGCCTTCATCCTGTGCCTGAACTGCCTCACCCACTCTATTCTCCTCTCCCTGCCCTGTGTCTCCCCTAATTCACGTTTCTTTGTCTCTTTCTGGTGTCACCATAAAGTCCTGCTTATCCCATCCACTACAGTGTGACACACCACATATTTTATTACCCTGATGAAAAGCACTTATAGGATCCCTTTGCAAGAAAATTAAAAACCACTAAACAAGCTTTCAAACTTCCTCTGCCTAAACAGTTGGCCTCATGCCTTCCATTACTCTGAATATTCATCCTAGGTCCAACCACACTGGATAATCTGATATTTCCTGAGAGAGTCATAGCTTGTAGTTCATACCACTTATATGGAATGGTTTCCTCTGCCCCCTGTCATACCTGGCCAAGAGCCTGCCACCTTCATGGGGAAGTTTTATCAGACTCTTCCAGCCATATTTTCTCAGTCACTTCAATGAAAGACTCATCAATACACTGAATCAAGTATCATAGTGAGAGTTCCAGCTGTAGCACCTTTACATGTGGCTCTCCATTCACTGGGCTATGAGTGCTTTGAGGACAGGGATGTGACTTATTTGTTTCTATATTTATAGACTCCATTGAGCAAGGTTTGTGCTCAGTGGGTATTTTTTTAAATGAATGCATGAAAGACGACTTTCCTGAAAAACTTTCCTCCCATGCCATTGCCTAATATATCATCATATGATCCAAACTGAGACTTACCTCCACAGATAGAAATTCTACGGAATTCCCCATCAATTTTCTACTACCTAGATCAAAGTAAAATCCCTCTTCCTATTAGAAACCTCATCTTGAAGTCCAATGTGTATCTACGCATGGTCTCTAGGACTTAGCTTTGAGATACACAGCATGGAAACCCCAGGATGGCAGGGCTGAAGTTTATATATATATATGTGTGTGTGTGTATATATATATATGTGTGTGCGTATATATATATATATATATATATATATATATAGAGAGAGAGAGAGAGAGAGAGAGAGTTCAAAAAAAATACACATTTTAAGAAAGGAAAAAACTGTATTAAAATTATAATGAGAAGATCTTACAATGATAGATGTGAGAAAATGATTATCATTCCACATCTTGTGACTTCTACCAGGATTCCAAGATTCTGTCTATAGAACCATGCTGCAAAGATATAGCTAGTTATTGCTGAAACTTCTAATAAGCAAATGTACCTGTCCTTTCCACTCCTTATTTCAGCCTTTCCTTTTTTTCCTGGAACTATTACAGCAGCTCCAACTGAGGTGAGGCCTTACGTGGATTAGGAAAGAAGTGAATAGCATTGGCAAGAGGAAGGATGTGATGAACATGGTCTGGGGTTATTTAATACATTCTCTAGAGTGGTCACTAATGTACAACACAAAACAAAGCACAGGGCTGAAGGGCAGGAAAGGGTCTTTTTTTCTTATAATGACAGCAGGGAAAGATATGAAGCTTATGGCAGGTAAAGTATAAAGGAGAATGAGAAGGTGTCCCGTTAGGTGGAAGTGTACAAGGATGAAAGTGATAGAAGAGAATGCGGAGGTAACATGGTGCCTGAGACTAGGGTAGGTCACCTGGGCAGGAAGGGTACACGAGAACTGGACTCTGCTCTTAGCACCCCATGGCTCATCCCCCAACCTAACCTAATTAATACCTTCAAATATTAAACACTTTTCTCCCATCTCAGGATCTCTTCTCAGTCTTTGAGCAGTCCCTCCAGGGATTACTATTTTTGGTCTGATTTTTGCTGTTATCCTCATCATTCTTGCCTTTTCTGCTCACCCAGGTCATATGCCCTGACCTTTATCTGTGCCCCTAGGAGCCAGCTGGTCCCTGAACACGCACCCCTCTCTTGTCTGCTCGCTCTTGCCCCATCTGTGTCAGCCATCTCACTGTGCCCTCTGCCTTCCAGTCTTTCCCTTCACCTTTCACCACTGGCCCAATGTGCTCTTACCCCTCGTGTGAGGCTCAATTCATTTTCTGTAGGCTTCAGGGAAAACCAGTGCAGTTTTCCTCTCTTAGTGAAAGGAGGCTGGGAAAGAGTTAGTTGGAGAGGGAGGGTATGTCTACCTCCTCATAATTAGCTATTCTTTTCCCAGAAGGAAAAGGAAACAGCAAGCTCTGTCTCTAAGGAATGCCCTGAAGGGTCCCATGCTGGGCCTGTCTCTTCTCTGCAGAAACTTCAGGGGCCTTCTCTGTCCCAGATTGTAGTCTTCTGAGATTCCTCATCTGGCTCCCTACAGACTCTGCACCCTCAACATTCTGTGCATTCAATCATGCCCCAAGGCAGAGCATAGTTACTCAAATAATCATCGTTCCCTTTTCCACACCCACCTTCCCACCCTGCAGTGCCTACTGAGAAATAGAGTGAATGGCTACTGCTACAAGAATTCTCTGATTGCGCCTTAGAAAAGATGGGGTTCAGTCATAACTTAGTCAAGGTTATCCGTTAGTTGTGTTGTTAGTTTGATTTCATTCAGAGTTTGTATATTTTATCATTTTGTGGACAGAGCTGTGAGTTAAAGTAATGGGTGAAAGATCTAGGTTTCAGTCTTACTTTGCTTGTGACCTTGACAAGGAACTTAACCTCTCTGTCTTTTGGGTTGTTTTTTATTGTGGGGACAATAATCCCAGTCCATTCCACCTTACAGGATTAGTATGATCTAATGAGTTAACTGAGAAATGGTTACCAATGTTATTAATTATCCCAATTATTAATCGCTAATAATACCAAAGAATTAATAAGTCTTTCCATTACTAATCTTAGGGCTTGCTATTCTACCATGTTCTAGAGAGTGGTCTTCAAAGGAGCTTGTGAAGTTGATTTTCACAGGAGATTCTATGCCCATTATACATAGAAATAACTGTCCATGAGACAACCCACCAGCTCTTACTGAGGCTATATCTCTTCCCTCAGAAATATGCAGATTCCCCATCAGATGCCCTCACTCTTGTTCCTCAGAGATAAGAACTCAGCCCTGTCACTTGGAGTCTACAGAATACATTGAGTTGAGGCAGGACTTCTACACAGGGCTTACATTGTTAAAGTCTGAGTTAGGCTTGGGAAACAGACTATACAGAAGTGTTGGACCTAATTTGAGGCTCGTTACCTGATAATTGAGAGCAGTCAATGTGGAAGATAACCAGGCTGCACTAGGGAAAGAATGTGATAATTCTATGCTTAATTATTTTAAGAAACTACCCTACCATTTTCCAAAGCAGCTATACTATTCCTGCATTCCCACCAGTACTATAAAGGGTTCCAAGTTTACCATGCTCTCTTTAACACTTACTATTTCCTGGGCTTTGACAATAGCCATGCTAGTGGATGTGAAATAGTATTCTAATCTGCTTCAATTTGGTCCCTTAATGCTTAGTAATGTTGAGCATCTTGTTAGCCATTTGTACATCTTTTTTTGGAGAAATATCCATTCAAGTCCTTTGCCCTTTTTTGAATTGAATAGTTGTAGGAGATGTGGGGTGACATTGTTTAGCTGTAGGAGTTCTTTATATATTCTTGATAGTAATACCTTATTAGAAATACCATCTATAAACACTTTAACTCTGTAGGTTGCCTTTCTACTCTCGTCATGAGTCTTTTCATAAACAAAAATGGTTCATTTTTATTATGTCCAATTTATCTATTTTTCTTTCATTGCCTTTCTTTCATTGTACTTTTATAAAATATCTAAGAAATCACTGCAAACAGTGATTTCTGTGAATCACTTTTTCTGTTTTCTTCTATGAGCCTTATAATTTCAGATCTCATTTTCAGATATTTGATCTGTTCGATCTACTGATTGCTGTCAAGCAAGGGACATTGAACTGGGCTTCATGAGTCCCAAGAACATGCCCATAGTCAGCATTTTCATGAGTCTTTTCTAAAGCCCTGGACTATGTACAGTGATTATACTTTCTCTCTCTTGCTCATGCAGCATTTCCTCAAATGCTATTTGTATGAGACGGTTCGCTCTAGATCTTCTTGGTGTGACCATTTGTAGGTTAAGTAACAGCTCCTAGCCTTTCATTCTTGCCTTTAAAAATGGGAAAGGTCATCATGAGATACTATGCACAAGATGTTTAGTAAAGTGCCTGGAACCTGGTAATTCCTCAATAAATAATTGTTATGGTCATTTCACTTCTAACACCTGGGTGTTCAGATTTCTAGGAAGATCAGGGAAATTTTCCTCAAATATGCACTCAGATAATTTTTCCAGCTCTTGTGTATTTTCTTCTTCACCCTCAGGAATGTCTATGATTCTTATGTAAGTCTTCTTTATATAATCCCATATTTCACGGGACTATAAGAAGACTTTGTTCATTCCTCTTATTTCTCTGTTCTCTTGACTGACTTATTTAATTCAAAAGTGTTATCTTCTGGATCTGAGATTTTTCTTCTAATCTAGCCTATTCTTGAAGCTTTTCACTGTGCTCTGTACTTCCTTAAATTAATTTTTTATTTCCAGAAGGTCTGTTTGATTTTTTTAATAATTCAATTTCTTTTGTGAAGTTTTTTGTAACTGAGATTTTATTGGTTGTGTTGAGCATCACTACAGACATTTTAATTTGCACACAATTCTTAACATATGTACCCCAAATCTTAAAAGCCATTTATTATAATTCCTTTTTAAACAGTTATTCCAGTGACTTTCCAGATTAAAATTTGGAGGCAAATTTTCCTTTAAAGGATTTCAAGTACCAGTATCTTCAAATGTTGATAAGCTGTTACTTAAGTCCCACCAATTCACAATTTATTGCCATATATGCTACATGCTCAAATTTTTAGTTCTTCACAGCACAGTAACAAAGTTATTAGGAAAACAGGAGTACCACAACCAAAGATACACAAAGTGTATTTGAAGTGCTTTTGAAGCCCAACAAAGATAACCAAAGTGTACACAATCCTGACGAATTTGTGTACACATGGCCAGGCAGAGCCATGATCACAGGAGTGGTTTTCTTTAGGAAATAATTCTACTAAAAAACAACATCGAAATAGAAGTAATTTAAAATGTTTAAGACAAACGGGGAGGATGGGCGGAGGGAGGGTAATTGGTGGGACCACATCTATGGTGCATCTTACACGGGTACATGTGAAACTTACTAAATGTAGAATATAAATGTCTTAACACAATAACTAAGAAGAAACCAGGAAGGCTATGTTAACCAGTGTGATGAAAATTTGTCAAATGGTATATAAAACCAGTGTATGGTAAAAAAATAAAATAATAAAAATAAATGTTTAAGACATTAAAAGCAGGGCTTGGACTCCCCCATATTGCCATTTAGTATGCTTTGCATTACAGGATATAAAACTAACCCCCATTTATGGAATGTTAAGCTCATATCCAAGGCAGTCAAAGCCTCCAAAAGTCAACATCCCACAATATTTTCTGGTTGAACCAAAAATAAACAACAAGCAAATGATTTCACTTCTTTAAAAAAGCATTTACACTTAAAAAATGGGATGAAGTGAGATTCCCTCCTTCTTAAAAATGTTTCTAAACCTACTTAAAAACTTGCATTTACAAAATAGTTGATAAAAATATTCCTCTGGATTGTACAAGAAGGGAGACAGGGACCACTGATAGACATAGTGTGTGGTATTAATCAGACTTGGCTTCTTTCTCTCCTGCTTCATCAGTGCTGGACTCTCCTCAGTTTTAGTTTCTCCTTTTTCCACAGGTAAATCTTCTTTATTTTCTTGGTTAGTGACTTTGGCTTGTTTTCCCTTTGCTCCCCTTTTCCCTTTTGGTTGCACTTTTTTGTCTGAAGATTTATCCCTTGATGCTGTCTTTTTTGACTTCATTTCCACTTTTGCAGAAGCAGGTTAGCTGACAATCGTGCTGACCTCCTCTTGAGCTCTTCCTTCACGTTCCCTTCGGCAGAGCTGACCCTGCTCTTCCGAGTCTTAAGTCTTGGCGGCGAGCAGGGCGTGGGTTTCTGTGGGCAGCGGTGCACTGAGAACCTTAGTGAAGCTGCGCTACCTCGACACTGCCACTCCTCCATCCAGAACTGCTGAGCTCTTTTGTGAATATTTTATTCATTTCCTTAAGTTAGTGTGTGTGCTTTCTTTGTGTTTGGTTTCTATTTTATTTTGTATCTCATTGAGCTTCTTTACAATCCACCAATCCACATTCAAAATTCTTTTTTTTTTTGAAACACTCTCACTTTGTCGCCCTGGGTAGAGTATTGTGGTGTCACAGCTCAGGGCAACTTCAAACTCTTTTTTTTTTTTTTTTAATGCAGAAAAAGCTTTGCTTTTCTTTCTTTTTTTAATTAAATCATAGCTGTATACATTGATATGATCATGGGGCATCATACACTCGTTTCATAGACCATTTAACACATTTTCATCCCACTGGTCAACACAGCCTTCCTGGCATTCTCCCAGTTATTGTGCCAAGACATCTACATTCCACATCTACCAAATTTCACATATACCCTTGTAAGATGCACGGCAGGTGTAATCCCACCAATCCCCCACTCTCCCCTCCCTATCACCCTTCCCCTTATTCTTAGGTTGTAACTGGGTCATAGCTTTCAGGTGAAAGCCCTAAATTAGTTTCAGAGTAGGGCTGAGCACGTTGGGTACTTTTTCTTCCATTCTTGAGATACTTTACTAAGAAGAATATGTTCCAGCTCCATCCATATAAACATGAAAGAGGTAAAGTCTCCTTCTTTCTTTAAGGCTGCATAATATTCCATGGTGTACGTATACCATAATTTATTAATCCATTCATGGATCGATGGGCACTTGGGCTTTTTCCATGACTTCACAATTGTGAATAGGGCTGCAATAAATATTCTGGTACAGATATCTTTGTTATGATGTGATTTTTGGTCTTCTGGGTAGATTCCCAGTAGAGGAATTACAGGATTGAATGGCAGATCTACTTTTAGATCTCTAAGTGTTCTCCATATATCTCTTCAAAAGGAATGTATTAATTTCCATTCCCACCAGTAGTGCAAAAGTTTTCCCTTTTCTCCACATCCTCACCAACATCTCTGGTCTTGGGATTTTGTGATATAGTCTCACCGGAGTTAGATGATATCTCAAAGTTTTGATTTGCATTTTCTGATGATTAAAGATGATGAGCACTTTTTCATATGTCTGAATGCCGCGCGCCTGTCTTCTTCAGAGAAATTTCTCTTCAAATCCCTTGCCAAGCCTGCGATGGGATCCCTTGTTCTTTTTTTGCTAATGCGTTTGAGTTCTGTGTGGATTCTGGTTATTAAACCCTTGTCGGAGACATAACCTGTAAATATCTTCTCCCATTCTGAGGGCTGTTTGCTTGCTTTTCTTACTGTGTTCTTGGCTGTGCAGAAGCTTTTTAGTTTGATCAGGTCCCAGTAGTGTATTTTTGAAGCTGCTTCAATTGCCC
>CAUYPK010124910.1:0-28799 GCA_963574355.1 Loris lydekkerianus | reverse complement strand
ATATATAAAGACTATCAATTTATGTATGCTGATTTTTTTAACCTGAGACACTGCTGTATTCCTTGATCACTTCTAAGAGTTTTGTAGTAGAATCCCTGGTGTTTTCCAAATATACAATCATATCATCTGCGAAGAGTGTCTTCTGACACTATATGGATACCCTTGATTGCCTTTTCTTCCCTAAGAGCAGTGGCTAAAACTTCCATTACAATGATAAAAGGTAATGGAGACAATGGGCAGCCTTGTATGGTTCCTGATCTGAGTGGAAATGATTTCAATTTAACTCCATTCAATATGATATTGGCTGTGGGTTTGCTGTAGATGGTCTCTATCAGTTTTAGAAATGTCCCTTCTATACCAATTTTCTTAAGTGTTATGATCATGAAGGGATGCTGGATATTATCAAAAGTTTTTTTCTCTGACCCAGCTATCATTCAGTATAGGGTTATTTCACTTCCATGTTTTTGTAAGAGTATGCAGGTTCCTGTTGTTACTGAGTTCAAATTTTATTCCATGGTGGTCCAAGAAGATGTAAGGAGTAATTTCTTTTCCTTTAAATTTACTGAGGTTCGACTTGTGACCTAAGATGTGGTCAATTTTGAAGTATGTTCCATAGGCTGATGAGGAGTATGTGTATTCAGTTTTGTTGGGATGAAATGTTCTGTAGATGTCTGCTAAATCCAAATGTTGGATGGTTAGGTTTAAATCTAAAATTTCTTTGCTTAGCTTCTTCTTGGAGGATCTATCCAACACTGCCAAAGGAGTGTTGAAATCTCCAACTATTATGGAGCTAGAGGAAATCGAGTTGCTCATGTCTGTTATAGTTTCTCCTATAAATTGAGGTGCATTCTTTTGGGGGGCATAAATATTAATAATTGAAATCTCAACATATTGAGTATTACCCTTAACAAAGATGAAGTGACCATTCTTATGTTTCCTTTCTTTTGTTGATTTAAAGGCTATTGTGTTTCCAAATAGAATTGCAACACCTCCTTTTTTCTGATTACCATTTGCCTGAGATATGGATGACCATCCTTTTACCCTGAATTTATATTTGTCTTTTAAGGTAATATGTGACTCTTGTATGCAGCAAATAACTGGCCTGAGTTTTTGTATCCATGCAACTAACCTGTGCCTCTTTAGAGGACAGTTTATGCTGTTAACATTAATGGAGAATATTGATAAGTCTGCTAAAATTTTGTGTATCAAGTTTTTTTGAAAGTTCAGTGGACATTTTTAATCCTTTCACCACCGTGGAAGTTGGAGTTCCATCAAAAGTTTCTGAGTGAGTTTACATTGTGGTAGTGGATTGGACTGGTCATTATGGAGTATATATCTGAAAATATCCTGAAGTGCTGGTTTGATTATGGCAAATTTCTTCAACATATGAATTTCATTAAAGTATTTAATTTCTCCATCATAAATGAAACAACACAGTTTAGTTGGATACAGGATCCGTGGTTGAACGTTATTTTTCTTTAGGACACTAAAAGTCATTGACCACCCTTTTCTGGCTTGAAAAGTTTCAGCACAGAGATCTGTAGTCATTCTAATATTCCTCCCTTTCTGGGTAATGGATTTCATGTGTCCGGCTGCTTTCAGGATTTTCTCCTTCATATTAACTTTAGTGAAGTTAATTATGATATGACTGGGGGATGTCTTATTGGGATTGAGTCATGCTGGGGTTCTGAAACTGTCTAGTGTCTGAATTTCAGAATCTCTTGGCATGTCTGGAAAATTCTCTTTCATAGTTTCATGGAGAAGGGCCTCTGTGCCTACCGAGGCCACTTCATCACTTTCAGAAATTCCAATAAGGCAGATATTAGCCTTCTTCAAATTATCCCAGAGCTCTCTGAGAGAATGATCCATTATTGCTCTCCATTTCTCTTCCTCTTTGAGAGTTTGGGAGCATTCAAAGGCTTTGTCTTCAATGTCAAAAATCCTTTCTTCTGCTTGCTCCACTCTGTTACTGAGGGATTCTACTGTATTGTTCAGATCTTTGAGGGTTACAAATTCCTGCATCAGTGCGTCAAAATCTTTGGTTGTTTTATCTTTAAATTCATTAAATTCTTGAGAAAACATTTGAATTTCTCCTTGAATTTCTAATTCCAACTTTTGAATTGCTCCTTGAATTTCTAATTACAAATTTTCCTCCATTCTATTAATCTTGTTTTCAATCCAAATTCTGAATTCGAATTCTGACATTTTGGCTAGCTGTTTATGAATGGAATGTTCAGTTACATCTGCCATATCTTTCCTTGGGGGGGGTTGATCTGTTCTGATTGTTCATGTGACCAGAGGTTTTTACTGATTCCACCCCTAGTTTATTTTATGCCATTTGATTTTTCCCCTGACTCTATGTCAAGGGCCCATACAGTGCTATGACCTGAGAAACTGGGGACCTGTTTGGTTTGGTGGCGCTCAGTGGTTCTGTCTTGTTTTCAGCTGGTCTCTGTTTGAGCCTATTGAAACAGTTACTCTGGGTTGTAGTCTCAGCTGTGGAGAAATACCATCAATGAAGTCACCCCACCCCCCACAGGCATCAATTGGAAAAGGAAAATCAATCTTTCCTACAACTACACACAAAGGGCACAACTTGAATAGTCCTCAGGTGATTGGCTCAGTTCAAAATGTCCAAATCAATTGTCTCAGTCAGCACCTGTCTCAGGTGGGAGAGTTTAACTGGATCGTATGGGTCTGGTGACTACTCAGATATGGCTTGCTCTAGTGTTCTGTGGAGTCAGGAGGACCCACCCAGCAAATAGATCAGTCTGGGAAGGTTGATGCCTCCTTCCCCACCTTGCAACTCTGTCAAAACAAGTCACTTGGAGCCCTGCAGTGCTGTGACCCAGTTGCCTCTAGTGAACAGATACTTCAGAGTTTTGCACCTGCCTGAATCACAAGGAAATCTATACCTGCTCAGCCTGGCTGCTGTGCTCTGCCTCTATCCAGCAGGGGGAGGTGAGGCCTGACAACATCGGATGCTTGATGCAGGTTGGGGATGTTCACTCAGGCCCAGCCCAGCCCCTGATTGATGTTACTGACAGAACAGAACAGAATAACTTTGCGGGAATTTCTTTCTGTCCCTGCTAAATTCCCCTGCAAAAGAGAAGCTGTTTTGCTTTACCAGAGCCTGTGCCTCAGGCCCTGTCTTTGCCCCTGCAGGTTTGTACTCATTAGCTGTCAGTTTTAGCCTCCTTCCTACCTTAGTCTATAGGCTGATGATCCCCTGAGGGCCGGGTGTGTCTTAGGCTCAGTAAAGCTGTCCTCTGGGTCAGCCCCACCCTGGGAATTTCTGGCTCTGCACTCCACCCAAGCTGGTACCGCTTCAGTCAAACCCTTTACTCATGGGGCCTGCATTTCCGTCTTAGATCTGTTCCCAGGTGGTTGCCACCTGAGAAGATGTCCCTCCTCTGGTGCACACAGAGATGGGGGTGTGGCTTCGAAATATCCAGTACTGAGCCCTATTGTTGCCAAAAATGGCTGCTGCTCTGTGCCTTGTGGCACTGCCACTCCGTTGTGGATCCCTCTCTGCCGACCATCCTCTCCTCACTCCACGGCCACAGAATCAGCACTGACCAGTTGCAGTTTAGGTCCCGTTCACACCCCTTGAGAAATGACCCAAGAATATGGACTCCTGGGGGACAGGCCTCCAGACCTCAGAATGCTAGTGGAGGGGAGTGCTAGGAGATCAGAATTTCAGGTAGAGAATATATACAGTTTTATACTGTTTTATACTTGGCACGAAAATGCCATGGCAGCCTACCAGGGAAGATAAGTCAAGTTTTTAGAGGCTCTCTTCTGTGGAGTGTAGTGGGAGGACCTTTAATCTCTGCCCATTAGTTTGTGGGGCATTAATGGAGAATATTGTTAAGTCTGGTAAAATTTGGGGTATCAAGTTTTTCAAAGTTCAGTGGTCATTTTTAATATTTTCACCACTGTGGAAGTTGGAGTTTGATCAAAAGTTTCTGAGTGAGTTTACTTTTATGGTAGTGGATTGGGCTGGTCATTATGGAGGATAGGTCTGAGAATATCCTGAAGAGCTGGTTTGGTTAAGGCAAATTTCTTCAACATATGAATTTCATTAAAGTATTTAATTTCTCCATCATAAATGAAACTCAGTTTAGCTGGATACCGGGGTTGAAAGTTATTTTGCTTTAGGACATTAAAAGTCTATGACCACCCTCTTCTGGCTTGAAAAGTTGCAGCAGAGAAATCTGCAGTCATTTTTATATTCTTCCCTTTGTAGTTGATGGATTTCTTTTGTCTGGCTGCTTTCAGAATTTTCTCCTTCATATTAACTTTAGTGAAGTTAATTATGATATGCCGGGGGATGTCTTATTCAGATTGAGTTGTGCTTGGGTTCTGAAATCCCTGAGCAATTCTTATCTAAACTTTAGACCTGCACCCCTTGCCAGGCAGCAGCTTCCTGAGCTTGACTCAACAGGCAGAGCCCAGTGCCTGAGAAACTTTGTCTGAGCTCTGGACCTACCATTTCTACAGAGCTGCAGCCCTCAGCACTCAATTGGATGGATGGTGCCCAGTGTATGAGCATGTCTCCTGAACTCTGTGCCAGTGTGGTCAGCTGGCAGCCTTGTGAGCTTGATTTGGTGGGCAGAGCCAGCACTGGCAGAGCAAGTTTGAAAAGTGCCAGAACTGAATACTGATTTTTGTTTCTCTGGAGGCATTGTCTAGGGCTGCAGATTCACCACTTCTTTGCCTTTGTTAGTATAACAGACAACTTATTAATTCAAATTAAAAGTATAATTAGCACATTAAAAAAGAGAAAAGGAGGAAGAAGCTGAAAATACTCATGAGGAGGAATTAGCTAAAGAACTCTGACAACATGAAAAATAAGGGCAGATCAATGCCTCCTGGAGATGTCAAAAAAAAAAAAAAAATACAAGAGAGAGGAAAAAAGAAAAGAAAATACAACAGAGAACCCCATCCACAGAGATATTGCTGAAATGTAAGAAATAGAATTTATAATGTGGATGTCAAATAAGATACTATGACTGGAGGAAAAGATGAAAATAGAGAACCAAAAAACAGTTCAGAAGGTATCTCAAGAAATTGATTAATTTGAATACAAAGTCACCAAAGATATGGACATAATGAGGAAAGATATAGCAGAGCTTAAGAAATTGAAAAAGTTATTTGAGGAGTTTCAGAATACAGTAGAGCCCCTCTGAAATAGAATTGAGCAGTGTGAAGAAAGAATCTCATATAAAGAATACAAGCCTTTTGAACTCTTCCAAGCATTCAAATATGCAGAAAAATGGAGAAAAAGAACAGAATATTCCCTGAGTTATGGAATCATTCCAAGAAATCAAACATTCGTATTATAGGGATACCTGAAGGAGAAGAAAGTGGTCCCAAAAGCACAAATTCTCTGCTTCAAGACATTATGGCAGAGAATCAAGACATTATGGCAGAGAATTTCCCAAGTATTGGAAGAGACACAGAAATTCAGATAGTAGATAGTTTTAGAACCCCAGCACAACTCAGTCTGAACATAGCATCTCTTAGACACATTGTAATTAATTTTTCCAATGTTAATATGAAGGAGAAACTTCTGCAAGCAGCCAAGCATAAGAAAAGTATTACTTACAAAGGGGAAAATATGAGGATGGCTGCAGATCTTTCAGATGAAACTTTCTAAGCCAAAAAATGATGGTCATAGAACTTCACCCTTCTTAAACAAAACAATTTGCAGCCCAGGATCCTATACCCTGCTAAACTGAATTTCATTTGTGATGGAGAAATCAAATACTTCACTGACATCCACATGCTGAGGAAATTTGCCATGACTCAACCAGCTCTACAGGAAATACTCAGACTCATTCTTTATAACAAGCAATAGGAGAGTGTACTGCCAAAGTAAACCTACCCAGAAATTAAAGAACAAAGCCTAGCTTCCACAATGGTGATTGGCATAAAAGTAAACTCTGGACTTTTGAAAAACAAGATGACCAAATCTATCAACTCTCTCAATTAAAGTGAATGTTTTGAACTCTCCTTTAAAGAGGCATAGGCTGTCTGACTGGATAAAAAACACTCAGGCCAAATCTTTGCTGCCTACAAGAAACTCACCTTACCTCAAAAAATAAAACAAGACTCAGGGTGAAGGGATGGGCAACAGTATTTCAGGCAAATGGAAAGCAGAAAAAAGCTGGGGCTACAATCTTGTATGCATATACAATGTGATTCAAACCAACAAAAATAATGTAAGACAAAGATTGACACTTCATACTGGTCAAGGGAAACACACAATATGAAGAAATTTCAATAGTTAACATCTACGTGCCCTATCTGAATGCTCTTTAATATATAAAACAAATGCTAACTGATCTGAACGATATGATAACTTCCCATACTATAATAGTTGGAGATCTTAACACCCCATTGGCAGTACTGGACAGATCATCCAAGCAGAAACTAAACAAAGAAATAATGGACTTAAACAAGACCCTAGAACAAATGGACTTAACAGACATTTATAGAACACTTTATCCTATCAAAACTGATTATACATTCTTCTCATCAGCCCACGGATCATCTTCCAAAATAGGTCATATCTTAGGTCACAAGGCTAACCTCAAAAAATTCAAAAGAATAGAAATTATCCCCTGTATCTTCTCAGACCATCATGGAATAAAATTTTAACTCAGCAGCAACAGAAATCTTCATACTCAAATAAAATCATGGAAACTAAATAACCTTATGCTGAATGATAGCTGGGTCATAGAAAAAATCAAGAAGGAGACAATTAGATTTCTAGAACAAAACAATAATGAAGACACAAACTATCAAAACCTGTGGGATACTTCAAAGGCAGTCCTCAGAGGGAAATTTATAGCATTAGATGCCTTCATCAAGAAAACATAAAGAGAGCAAGTCAGTAACCTAATGGGCCAACTCAAACAACTGGAAAAAGAACAATCCAAAACCAAACACAGCATAAAAAAGAAATAATAAAAATTAGAGCAGAACTAAATGAAATTGAAAACAAAAGAATTATTCGGAAGATAAGTGAAACAAAAAGTTGGTTCTTTGAAAAGATTAATGAAATTTTTAAACCCATATATAGACTAACCAGAAACAGAAAAAAAAAAGATCTCTAATAACTACAAACAGAAAAGATAAAGGGGAAATAACAATAGCTATTACAGAAATAGAAATTATTCTCAACAATTGCTACAAAAAAACTTGATTCCCAGAAATATGAAAATGTAGAAGAGATCGACCGATATCTGAAAACACAATACCTACCAAAACTCAGCCAGAAAGATTTAGAAATCTTGAATAGACCAATATCAAGTACTGAAATAACATCAATTACACAAAATCTCACAAAAAAAGAAAAGCCCTGGACCAGATGGTTTCACATCAGAATTCTATCAAACCTTCAAAGTGGAACTAGTTCCTATAATGCATAAACTTTTCCAAAATATAAAGAAGGAATCCTCCCCAACACATTCTATGAAGCAAATATCACCCTGATCCCCAAACCAGGAAAGAACCCAACCAAAAAAGAAAACTATAGACACATATCATTAATGAATATTGATGCAAAAAATTCAACAAGATATTAGCAACAGAATACAACAACACATTAAAAAGGTTATACACCATGATCAAGTAGGTTTTATCCCAGAGACACAGAGTTGGTTCAATAGAAACAAATCTATTAATATAACACACCACATAAATAGAATCAAAACCAAAGACCATATTATTCTTTCAATTGATGCAGAAAAGGCTTTTGATGATATCCAGCATCCCTTCATGATAAAAACACTCAAGAAAATAGGCTTAGAAGGAACATTCCCTGAGCTAATAGAGGCTATCTACAGCAGACCTACAGACAATATCATATTGAATGGACTAAAACTGATAGCATTCCCACTCAAATCTGGAAACAGACAAAGTTGCCTCTGTGTCCATTGCTATTTAACACAACGTTGAGAGTCCTAGCCATTACAATCAGGCAAGAGAAGGAGATCAATGGAATCCAAATGGGGGCACAGGAGGTCATACTCTCCCTCATTATAGATGACATAGTCTTATAACTGGAAAACCCCAGTGACTCAACTACAAAGCTCCTAGAAGTGATCAAGGAATATAGCAATGTTTCAGGTTACAAAATCAATACCCAAAAATCAGTAGCCTTTGTATATGCCAACAACTGTGAAGCTGAGAACAAAATCAAGACTCTATTCCTTTTTACAATAACACCAAAGAAGATAAAAATACCTGGGAATATATCTAACAAAAGAAATGAAAGATCTCTATCAAGAGAATTATGAATCTTTGAGAAAAGAAATAGCAGAAGATGTCAGCAAATGGGAGAACATACCAGGCTTATGGCTGGGAAGAATCAACGTCATTAAAATGTCCATACTACTGGACAGTGCCTGTGGCTCACAGGAGTAAGGCGCCAGTCCCATATGCCAGAGCTGGCGGGTTCAAACCCAGCCCCAGCCAAAAACTGCAAAAAATAAATAAATAAATAAATAAATAAATAAATAAATAAATAAATAAATAAATAAATAAATAAAATAAAAATGTTCATACTACCCAAAGCAATCTATACAATCTATAGATTTAATGCAATCTCCATCAAAGCACCAATGTCATACTTTAAGGATCTTGAAAAAATAGTACTTTGATTCATATGGAACCAGAAAAAACCTTAAATAGAAAAAAGTTCTTAGAAATAAAAACAATTCTGGAGGCATCACGTTGCCAGATTTGAGGTTATATTATAAGACTATAGTGATCAAAACAGCATGGTATTGGCACAATAGAGACACAGATCTATGAAATAGGATAGAGAATCTAGAGATAAACCCAGCCATATACTGTCATTTAATCTTTGATAAGCCTCACTAAAACATGCAATGAGGAAAAGATTCCTAATTTAATGAATGGTGCTGGAAGAACTGGTTATCCACATGCAGAAGACTGAAACTGGTCTGGCACCTCTCACCATTGACAAAGATTCATTCTCTTTGGATAAAAGGTTTAAATTTAAGACAAGAAAAAATAAAAATTCCAGAGGAGACTGTGGGGAAAACACTTGAAGATATTGGCCTAGGGAAAAAAATTATGAGGAAGAGCCCCCCTAGCAATTGCAGCAACACCAACAATAAATAAGCGAGACTTGATCAAGCTAAAAAGCTTTTGTACAGCTAGCAATACCACAAACAAAGCAAACAGACAGACCTCAGAATGGGAGATTTTTGCACGTTATGAATCTGACAAAGGCCTCATAACTAGAATCTATATAGAACTCAAATTAAACAATAAGAAAAGTTTAAACAACCCTCTCTGTAAGTGGGCAAGTGATTTGAACAGAAACTTCTCTGATGATGACAGATGAATGGCCAATAAAAACAAGAAAAAGTGCTCATCATCTTTAATCATCAGAGAAATGCATATCAAAACCACTCTAAGATATCACCTAAACCCAGCAAGATTAGCCCATATCATGGACACTTCTACACTGCTGGTGGAATTGCAAACTAATATATACATTTTTGAAAGAAGTATTGAGAAACCTCATAGCTCTAAATGTATACCTTCCATTTGACCCTGCAATTTCATTACCATGTATCTATCCAGGAGAACATAAATTATTTTGCCACAAAGACATTTGCACTACAATGTTTACAATGGTTCAATTCATAATTGCCAAATCATAGAAATAATAACCTAAGTGCCCATAAACTCATGAATGGATCAACAAACTATGGTATATGTATACCATGGAATATTATGCAGTCATTAAAAAAGATGGAGACTTTATGTCTTTTACATTTACCTGGATGGAGTTGAAATACATTCTTCTTAGCAAAGTATCACAAGAATGGAAAGATGCATATCCAGTGTACTCAATACTAATATGAAATCAATATATAAACAATTACATGTTCCTTAGAACAATAAAACACTATTATAATCTAGTTCAGGGGTAGAGGAAAGCAAGAGGGAGGAGGACGTATGGCAGAGGGAGGGAGGGCATGAGGGAGGATCTAACCTAATGTGCACATTGTGAGGGTGTCTAACATGCCCCTTGGGTGAGGGGCTCTTCTACAAATTGAACTTTGCCCTGGAAGGAAGAACAATGTAACCTAAATATTGTACCCTCATATTAATCTGAATAAAGTTTTTAAAAAAGTTTTAAAAAGAAAACATTCATTTGGAATTTTATTCACAGCAAAGTATTTCCTCACCTGAAGTAAAATTGTTTGCCAAAAATGTCCTTTTAGTAATTTATAATATTGAGAAATTTCCCTTTTTTATTAATTTAGAAAGTCCCTTGTTTTTCAACAAAGGAACATTTATACACATAACATGGGTTATTTAGTTTAACTTTGGCAAGTGGCTAATGCACCAGCCACATACACCAGAGCTAGTGAGTTCAAATCCAGCCCAGGCCTCCCAAACAATGACAACTACTACCAAAAAATAGCCAGGTGTTGTGACTGGCGCCTGTAGTCCCAGCTACTTGGAAGGCTGAGGCGAGAGAATCACTTAATCCCAGGAGGTTGCTGTGAGCTGTGATGCCAGGGCTCTCCACCCAGGACAACAGCTTGAGGTTCTGTCTCAAAAAAAAAAAAAATTTGTATGTTAATATATTTGCATACCATTCAGTGTGAAAGTGTCCTAAGCACATTAGCCAGTCATTTAAGAGTAGAGCATATTTAAGGTTGCTTGGTACTGAGTACACTTAAATATAATTCAAGAACCCAGGAACTTGATCTCAAAAGGAAATTAAAGCATACATTCATATTTGAATCTTGCCCTTTGTTTCGCTTAGTTTTTTTTTTTTTTTTTTGAGACAGAGCCTCAAGCTATCACCCTGGGTAGAGTGCTGTGGCATCATAGGTCATAGCAACCTCCAACTCCTGGGCTCAACCAATTCTCCTGCCTCCGCCTCCCAAGTAGCTGGGAATACAGGTACCCGCCACAATGCCCAGCTATTTTTTGGTTGCAGCCATCATTGTTTTTGGCAGGTCCAGGCTGGATTCGAACCTGCCAGCTCAGGTGTATGTGACTGGCGCCTTAGCCACTTGAGCCACAGGTGCCGAGGCTCTTAGTATTGTTAATGAAGAAAAAAAATCTCATACAGTAACCAAATGAAAAAAAAAAAATAAAAAAAATGAAAGGAAAGTGAAATGGAAAAAAAAAAGGTGGGATGTGAAAAGAATTCTAGTTTGATAACAACTCATATTCACAATAGGATGTAAAGTGCGAGTTATTCAAAATATGCCTCAAATTTCCAAAATTTTGTTTCTCTGCCAGAATCAATGACTTTCTTGGTTGATATTTGAGTTTTAAAAGGGTCATTTTCTTCTAATTTGTGTATCTTTACAAGGCAGTATTAGAAGAAATTAGTAGGTCTGATTTCAGACTTTCAAAAAATATTTTCAGTTAATTTTCTTACAAATTTAAACCTAGGCATAAGATAGGCTTTTCCCCATTCACCCAAGTAATGTCATAAATCAATAAAATGTCAATAATACAAAATGATGTGTAAGTAAAAATAATCCAGAACATTTCTGGAGGGTGAGCAGGAATATGAAAGATTACGTTAATTATAGTGTGTTCTGGGGCTGGTTTTTTTGTTTTGTTTTGTTTTGTTTGTTTTTATATTATTTATTATTACAGTAACAAATGTGGACTTAAGTAGTCCATAGCATATAACCAATCCACTGAGCAATTCCTATTCCACGTGTTACAGTTAACAGCTTAAGGTATTTCACTACATATTTCCACAAGTCCTGATTCAAACCATTAGTCATTTAACAATAAAGTAGATTGGCATACAAAATAAAATACATTAACTACTCATTTCCTATATGTTGTCTTATAGCCATGTGTCATATATGTATATATATATATATAATATATATATAATTACAGTTTCTAAAAACTGTTAAATATCAATGTTCCCTTCCAAGAAGGGGAAAAAAATTCCTTAAAAAAAAAATAAATAAATAATGTATGTAGTCTTAGAGGGACTTTACATAAATGGCCTTGTATGTAACCTGTACAAAATTAAGCTGTTTTAAATTTACAGACTATAAGCAACTGAACCCAGATATCTAAATGTACATTCTTTTCTATACTACATTTCAGCTAATTGCAGAACTAACAACATTTAAAAGTTGCTATTGCTAATTCTGTCTACTGTAGTAAGATACCTTAAGTTACAATCAAATCTTAGAAAATAAGACTGAATAATATCTGTGTAGAAATATCCTACTCTTTACCAACTCCCACACCTTCAAAATCATAAGCATCTCTCTTCTGTGACAGACAAATAATCTAAGAATTGTGAAAACCCAATTTATGTAGCATATCTCTGGCCATTCTGTCATGCTCTGTTCTGTTGGTCATATACTGAGTGGCAGTACTTCCTACTAATAGGTTGGCAGAATTACAGTCTGAAAGAAGTGAGCAGATAGAAGGGAGGACTTTAGAAGTGGTTAGTGTTGGACTTCAATTATCTTTGAATGTGTCCAAGCAAATAACACCTTGACTGTTAATATTACAATGATAGATTCTTGTGCAAAATGTAACCTTTGGTGGCTTGAAGGGATATTCTGCACTTGATCTTAGCCCAAAAGGCTGAGAAGCGATTGAAGGGATATTCTGGTGTAAAAGAAATATCAAGGAAGAATACACTATCCTTATAGGGATGGTGGATATACCACCTTCATAGGAATGGAGATCAGCCATTCATAGATATTATCACCTTTGGGACCAGCATTGCAGTTAGGTGGGGGGTAGGGTCTAAAGTAATGTCTGCCAATTCCTTCTGAATCTTCTTGGCACTGGTGGAGAGGAGTTTGGAGTTTTTGCTCATGTTGACTTTACTCTACTTCTTGGGGGGTATTTGTTTCTTTCTCGGTTTGCTGGTTGAAGGATAAAGATGAGGAGGAGCTGGTGTTGGCCTTTGAATCATCACCCAACATAGCGAACCCCCCACCCCACCCCACAAACAGCCCCTCTCTTTGTGTCTGGCTCCTCCGTGCTGCCCCTGCAGCCACTGCTGTGGCTGTAGCTGGAACTGGCCACTCGTGTGTGTGGCTGATTTTGTATGACTATGTGTTTGATGATTCAAAATTGAAACAAAGACTGGAAATAGTTTGTGATCTAGAATGACTACTCTACTGGTTTAAGAAATGTCCCACCTACACCTATTTCCTTGAGTGTTTTTATCAAGAAAGGATGATGGATATTATCAAAAGCCTTTTCTGGATCAATTGAAAGAATCATATGATCTTTGTTTTTTATTCTATTTATGAGGTCAGTTATATTTATAGATTTATGTATGTTGAACCAATCTTTTATCTCTGAAATAAAACCTTCTTGATCTTGATGTGTAACTTTTTAATATGTCATTATATTCTGCTTGCTAACATTATAACTGTATTTACATCAATATTCATTAATGATAATGGTCTATAGTTTTCTTTCTTTTTTGGGTCATTTCCTGGTTTGGGGATCAGGGTGATATTTGTTTCATAGAACATGTTGGGGAGGATTCCTTCTTTCTCTATTTTTTGGAATAGATTATGCCATATAGGAACTACTTCCTCTTTGAAGATTTGGCAGAATTCTTATGTGAAACCATCTAGACCAGGGCTTTTCTTTTGGGAGGAGATTTTGTATAATTGATGCTATTTCAGTACTTGATACTGGTCTATTCAAAATTTCTAAATATTTCTGGTTGAGGTTTTGTTGGTAATGCTTTTGTTATGCCTGGCTTCTTGCAGAAATTTCTTCCTCATATTAACATTGGCAAAATTAATTACAATGTGTCTAGGAAATGCTTTGTTTAGACTGAGTTGTGCTGGGGTTCTGAAACTATCTACTATCTAAATTTCTGCATCTCTCACAATACTTGGGAAGTTCTCCATCATAACGTCTTGGAGTAGAGCATTTGTGCCTTTGGGACCATCCTTTTATCCTTCAGGAATCCCTATAATTCAGATGTTTGATATTTATGGAATGATTCGATAACTCTCTGAGGGAATATTGTGTTCTTGTTCTCCTTTAATCTGCCTTTCCGAATACATGGGATAGTTCAAAAATCTCGTCAATTTCTGCAGTTCTTTCTTCTCCCTGTTCAGCTCTATTACTGAGGATCTCTACTGTGTTTCAAAGCTCCTCGAATGCTTTTTTCAATTCCTTTAAGTTCTGCTACATCTTTCCTTATTATGTCCATATTCTTTGTTACTTTGTCTTTGAATTCATTAATTTGTTGAGTTAACTGATGAACAATTTTTTTGTTTTCTCTTTGTACACATCAGAGCTGTGTACATTAACACATTCATGGGATACAATGTGCTGATGTGCTGGCTTTATATACAATTTGAAATACTTTCATCAAACTTGTAAATATAGCCTTCACCACACTTTCTTAATTATTGTGTTTAGGCATTTATACTCTACACTTAGTAGATTTGACATGTACCCTTACAAAATGGACCAAAGGTGTTGTCCCACCAATTACCCTCCCTCCACGCATCCTCCTCCCTTCCCACCCCTCCCTCTCCTTTTTCCCCTTCATTGGGCTGTAGTTGGGTTATAGTTTTCATATAGAAGTGTTTGCTTATATATTTGTTTCATAGTAGAACTGAGTACATTGGATACTTTTTCTTCCATACTTGAGATACTTTACTGTGAAGAATATGGTCCAGCTCAATCCATGTAAACATAAAAGAGGTAAAGTCTCCAACTTTTTTAAGGCTGCATAATCTTCCATGGCATACATATACCACAATTTATTAATCCATTTATGGCTTGATGGGCACTTGGGCTTCTTCCATGACTTAGCATGAATTGGGCTCCAATAAACATTCTGATGCAAATATCTTTGTTATAAAGTGATTTTTTGGTCCTCTGGATTTAATACCTAGTAGAGGAATTGCAGGATTGAACCGCAAGTTTATTTATGGATCCCTAAGTGATCTCCAAACTTCTTTCCAAAAGGAACACATTAGCTTGCAATCCCACCAGCAGTGCAAGTGTTCCCTTTTCTCCACATCCACACCATCTATAGTTTTGAAATTTTGTGATGTGGGCTAATCTTACTGGAATTAGACAATATCGCAATGTGATTTTGATTTGCATTTCTCTGATAATTAAGGATGATGAGCATTTTTTTTTTCTTTGCAGTTTTTTGCTGGAGCTGGATTTGAACCCACCACCTCTGGTATATGGGGCCGGTGTCCTACTTCTTTGAGCCACAGGCGCTGCCCAATGATGAGTATTTTTTCATGTGTCCATAGGCCATATGCCTGTCTTCTTCAGAAAAGTTTCTATTCAGATCTCTTTCCCACAATGAGATGGGATCACTTGTTCTTTTCTTGCTGACATGTGGATTCTGGTTATCAAACCTTTGTCAGAGACATACCCTGAAAATAACTTCTCCCATTCTGAGGGCTGTTTGCTTGCTTTATGTACTGTGTTCTTAGCAGTGCAAAAGGTTTTTAGTTTGATCAGGTCCCCGTTATGCATTTTTGGTGTTGCTTTAATTGTTTGGGGCAGGGGTCCTCAAACTTTTTAAAAAGGGAGTCAATTTACTGTCCCTCAGACTGTTGGAGGGCCGGACTATAGTTAAAAAAAAAAAAAAAAAAACAGAAAACAAAAAAAATATGAAAAAATGTCTATGCCCACTGCACATATCTTATTTCGAAGTAAAAAAACAAAATGGGAACAAATACAATCCCACCCCCTCATGTGGCCCATGGGCCGCAGTTTGAGGACCCCTGGTCTGGGAGGGTCCTCCTTATAAAATATTCTCTGAGGCCAATTTCTTCAAGTGTTTTCCCTGCACTCTCTTCTAGTATTTTTATAGTTTCATGTCTTAAGTTAAAATCTTTTATCCAGTGAGAATTAATTTTTGTTAATGTCAAAAGGTGTGGGTCCACTTTCAGTCTTCTACAAGTTGCCAGGCAGTTCATCCAGGACCATTTGTTAAATAGGGAGTCTTTCCCCCACTGAAATATTTTGATAGGTACATCAAAGACCAAATGACAATAAGTAGCTGGGTTCAACTCTTGGTTCTCTATTCTGTTCCATACATCTACCTCTCTGTTTTTGTGCCAGTACCATGCTGTTTTGATCACTATAGATTTACAGTATAGTCTGAAGTCTGGTAGGTGATTTCTCCTGATTTGTTTTTATTTCTGAGGACTGTCTTGGCTATTTAAGGTTTATTATGATTCCATATAAAGTGAAATATTATTTTTTCCAGGTCTTTAAAGAATGACAGTGGTGCTTTAATAGGGATTGCATTAAAATTGTATATTGCTTTGTATAGTATGGACATTTTAACAATGTTGATTCTTCCCAACCATGAGCATGGTATATTTTTCCATTTATTAACATCTTCATCAATTACTTTTCTGAGTTTTGTATTTCTCTTTATAGAGATCTTTTACATTCTTTGATTGGCAAACACCCAAATATTTTATCTACTTCGGCACTAGTGTAAAAGGAATAGAGTCCTTGACTGTTTCCTCAGCTTGACTATTGTTGGTACATATAAATGCTACTGATTTGTGAGTATTTATTTTGTAGCCTGACACACTGCTGTATTCCTTGATCACTTCTAAAAGTTTTGTAGTTGTGTCCCAGGGGTTTTCCAAGTATACAATCATATCATCTGTGAAGAGTGAAAGTTCAATCTCTTCTGACCCTATATATGGATACCCTTGTTCACCTTCTCTTGCCTGATCACAATGGCTAAGACTTGTATTACAATGTTATAAAGTAATGGAGACATTGGGAAACCTTGCTTGGTTCCTGATCTGAGTAGAAATGTTTTCAATTTTACTCCATTCAATATAATATTGGCTGTGGCTTACTGTAGATGGCCTCTATCAGTTTAAGAAATGTCCCTTCTATACCTATTTTCTTAAGTGTTCTGATCATTGAAAAGATGCTAGATATTATCAAAAGCTTTTTCTGCATCAATTGACAGAATCATATGGTCTTTGTTTTTTAATTTGTTAATGTGATATATTATTTTTATAGATTTAAGTTTTTTGAACCAGCCTTGAGGCTCTGGGATAAAACCCACTTGGTTGTGGTGTATAATTTGTTTAATGTGTTGCTGGATTCTGTTTTCTAGGATCTTATTGAATATTTTTGCATCAATATTCATTAGACATATTGGTCTATAATTTTTTTTTTCTTGTTGGGTCTTTTCTTGATTTGGGGATCAGGGTGATGTTTGCTTCATAGAATGTGTTTGGAAGTATTACCTCTTTTTCTATGTTTTGGAAAAGGTTAAGTAATACAGGTACTAGTTCCTATTTAAAGGTTTGGTAGAATTCTGATCTGAAGCCATCTGGTCCCAGACTTTTTTGGGGGGGAGATTTTGTATAGTTGATGCTATTTCAGAACTTGATATAGGCCTGTTCAATGTTTCCACTTCTTTCTGGCTAACTCTCCGAAAGTGGCATGCTTCCAAGTATTGGTCTATTTCTGTCAGATTTTTATATTTCTGAGAATAGAGTTTTTTAAATATTTATTAATGGTTGAATTTCTGAGGAGTCTGTTGTTATTTCATCTTTGTCATTTCTGATTGATGAAATTAGATATTTTACTCTTTTATTTCTGGTTAGGTTAACCAAAGGTTTGTCTATTTTATTGACCTTTTCAAAAAACCAACTTTTTGATTTCTTGATCTGTTGTATAATTCTTTTGTTTTCAATTTCATTTAATTCTACTCTAATTTTGGTTATTTATTTTCTTCTGCAGGGTTTGGGATTGGAATGTTCTTCCTTTAGTAGTTCCTTGAGATATCCCATTAAGTTGTTGAATTCTTCTCTGTCCTCTTGAGGAAGGCTTGCAACAATATAAATTTTCCTCTTAGGAATGCCTTTGCAGTATCCCACAGGTTCTGGCAATTCGTGTCTTCATTATTGTTTTGTTCCAAAAATTTGGTAATTTCCTTCTTAATCTCATCTATGACCCAGCTATCATTCAGCATAAGGTTGTTTAGTTTCCATGTCTTTGTGTGATGTGCAGATACCTGTTGTTGGTGAGTTCAACTTTTATTGCATGATGATCTGTAAAAATACAAGGTATAATTCCTATACTTTTAAATTTGCTGAGGTTGCCCTTGCAACCTAAGATGTGATCAATTTTGGAGTATATTCTATGGGCTAATGAGAAGAATGTATATTCAGTTTTGTTAAGATGAAATGTTCTGTAGATGTCTGCTAAATTCAATTGTTGTATGGTGAAGTTAAAGTCCAAAATTTCTTTGCTTAGTTTTTTATTGGAGGATCTATCCAACACTGCTACAGAGGTGTTAAAATCTCCAACTATTATGGAGCTGGAAGATACCAAATTGTTCATGTCTGTTAGGGTCTCCCTAGGAAATTGAGGAGCATTCTGGTTGGGCACATAAAGGTTAATAATTAAAATTTCATCATGTTGAGTGTTTCCCTTAACAACTATGTAGTGACCATCCTTATCGTTCCTTACTTTTGTTGGTTTAAAGCCTAATGTATCTGCAAATAAAATTGCAGTACCTGTTTTGTTCTTATTTCCATCCCTTCACCCTGAGTCTATATTTATTTTTTAAGGTAAGATGAAATTCTTGTATGCAACATATATCTGGCCTGAGTTTTTGTATTCAGTCAGCCAACCTGTGCCTCTTTAGAGGACAATTTAAGCCATTCACATTAATTTAGAGTATTGATAAACCTGGTAGTATTGTGGGTGTTGAGTTTTTCAAAAGTCCAGGGGACATTTTTAAACCTTTCACCACTTTGGAAGTTAGGATTTGATCAAAAGTTTCTGAGTGATTTTACTTTGTTGGTAGACCATTGTGTTGGTCATTGTGGAGGATGGGTCTGAGAATATCCTGGAGAGCTGGTTTAGTTATGGAAAATTTCTTCAATTTTTTTTTCTATTTCCATCTTTTCCTTCATTCCAATCATCTTATTTGCCATCCATTTTCTGAATTGTTTCTGATATTTCATCAATTTCTCTATGGATGTTATTTTCTGTTGTATCCCCCTTGAAGTTCCTTGGAAGAGTTGATCTTTTCTGAGTTTTAATGTTGTCAGAGTCCTTCTGCTGATTCTACCCCATGAGTATTTTCAACTGCTTCTTTTTTAATATGCTAATTATTCTTCTTTCATTGAATTGATAGGTTGTCCCTGAATAGTTGTTAAGAGATAATCTAATAGTGGACCCTTAGGAAGCACTGTACTAACCTATTTGGTAATTAAATCTGGTGGGGTAAGACTAGCTCAGGAGGCCCCAAAACTGCAGCTAACCTCTCCTTCCCAATGAGCTGGAGCTTAAGGTTTCAGCTTATCCCCTGCAGCCTAACAGATTTCCCTTTCAGAGCTACAGCCAGAGATTCTGAGGAATGGTTTGATGAGATAATGCAGTTTGCCTTTTACCCAATCCTAAGGAGTTGCCATGTTATTGTTGAATCTTTGCTGGGTAAAGATACAGATTTCTGTGGCCCTTCCCTCACTGGAGATAGCTGGAGGAAAATAATCCACATATAGCCCTGCTAAATCCTCCCCTCACTGTTGCAATGCCACCACTGCTCTACAAAAGGCAGACAAATGGTAAATCAGCAGTCCTAGACAGTGGCTCCAATGGGGACAAGAATTAGCAGACAGCACTGGACCAGAGTTATAGTCAAAGTCACTCTGTCAGAGCAAGCTCTGTCCACTCAATGAAGCTCAGAAGACCACCCAGCAAACAGCACTGGACCAGAGATTCCAGTCAAACATGGTCAAACAGTATGGGCACTGGCCACCCAATCAAGCTTAGAGGGCCAGGAGAACAGCACTCAACCAAAGTTCCAGTCAAAGTCATTTAGGCAGTGTGGGGACTGCCCACCCAATTAAGCTCAGATGTTGGCCTGTTGTGCCAAAAATAGAAATCCTTAGG
Source organism: Loris lydekkerianus (assembly GCA_963574355.1). Taxonomy (NCBI): domain Eukaryota; kingdom Metazoa; phylum Chordata; class Mammalia; order Primates; family Lorisidae; genus Loris; species Loris lydekkerianus. Next base: position 8,849 of record CAUYPK010124910.1, on the reverse strand, counting down.
TAGATCTGCCTAAGAATTCCTATGGAGCTGGAGAAAGGTCTTTTATATTGGGATAAAGAGACAGGAAAGTTTGTTCCTTTTCCCCACCAAAGTTAGGACTGTAGTGCCACTGCTTTCAAGTTGCAGCTCCACAGCCTACACAGTGCCGGGGCCTCTCAGTGAACTCACCAAACACTCTGGCCTTCAGGAAAGTAGGATAAGGGAAGGATAAGCTGTGTGCCCAGGATTGAGGGAAAATATTTGGTCAGTATTGTACCAGGCAGTATGGGTCCTAAGCTCAGCTTTGGGACCTCACTAGTGAAGAAGGACTGGGTCATAGCGACACACTCATGAGGGATAAGATAAGAAGACTTTTGTTCCCTGGTCACTCATGGAAAAATCAGCCAGAACTCCCGTTTTAGGGAGGAATCTCCTGTACTCTTGGCACTGGGCTCCATAGATGATGTTATTGTCTTTCTTCCTCTTTTTTTATTCCCACTGCTTGACTCAGCCTGGATGATGTGTACCTCACTTTCTTCTTTTTGTGCTCAGCTCCCCACTTTTGGCTTCTCTGAATCCACTTCAGTCTAGTATCTCTCCCTCTGGATAGGAGCCTATGGTGAAAGCTGATTCTAATTTGCCATATTGACTCCTCCCCCAGAAGGAAGTTTAAATGCCTGTTCCTTTTGTGCCCATGAATTGAAAGAAGGTCTGGCCTGTTCACTGTGATTGTTGGAACAAGATGGACTTTGCTTTTCACTTTCCCTCTCCAGACCAAATCACAAATTTCTCCACCCATCTGAGTAGGTATAGCCCCCTCCACTACTAGCAAGCATGTCTTTTTTCTTTCAGAGGAATGTTTGAGGTACAGAGCTCTTATTTTGCATTAGAGAAATAGTGTTGAGCTGAATCAGTATTTCAAAAGAAAAGATAATCCATAAGTAACATTAGCCACAATGAACCCCATCCTCTCAGTGTTTTTTGAGGTGTTCTGACAACTTGGGGTTTAATAGAATTAGTCCTGAATTTCCCTACATAGATAATTTTTTATGTATCTGTGACCCAAGGCTAGGAGATCATGACTTTCTAAAAATCCTTAAGGATCAAGATGCTAAATTGAGGATCTGGTCTTATAGCGAAGGTCCATCTTCAGGCCTGTTATATTTTTGTGCCTAGCCCAGGCAGGCCTGAGAAATAGCTAGACTGGAAGCCCACAGCTCATCTCCAGGTCAACTTGAAATATATATAATGATTACAAAAACTGCTTTTCTTGAAAATATGCCTGACACATTTAAATTATTAATTAAATTACACATTAATTACACATTAAATTATTAATTTAAATTGTCATTTAAATTATCTTTTGGAAATAATGAGGCACAAAATTAATCATCTTAATGTGTTATGCCCAGGAGTTCCCCCAAAGACCACACAGCCAGACGAGTTGAATTAAAGAGGAGTCCTTTTATTGAAGAGCTAGATGGCAAATGCCTCAGTGTCACAACATGGGGTTTCTGAGAGCAGCCCCAAGTTGTCTGAGGCTCTGACATTTATAAGGCAAAATTTTTCCAGGAGGAAAGCAAGCATAGTTACAGAAGAGAAAACAGACTTAGGGGAAATCATGAGGGTAAAGCAGCTTAGTCAGTTTATACAATGTTATGATCACAAGAACAATTAGCAATTTTTCTTTACAAAGCAGGTACAATCTACAATGTCCTAAGGTAATGTAGGGAGGGGGACTCACAGATGGGGGTTGTAAACAGCATGATCACAAAAAGCAATAATCAGGAGTGCAGTCAGTAATTTATATCACTAACAATTTTAGTTGAATGCATTCACAGTTATACAATGGGAGGGCAAATAAGAGGAACCAGTTTCAAAGGTAATGGAATATAACAGAAAAGGAGTAAACAGTAAAGTGGAGTCAAACTTGCTCTTTCAACATTTCCATATCATATACAAATGTCATGAAGACCACCTTAACATAACCACGGGGTTGTTGTCACAAGGGTAGTTAGTGACTTTCTACACAATGCTAATAGTTCTAACAGTTCTAACCAGGTCCACTTAAAATACCATGCAATGGTTGGGGAGGCAAGTGGAACCATTTTTTAAGTGCAATAAAATGTAACAAAGCAACAGAATGGAATCATGCCTGCTTTGTCTTCCCACTGATTCTCAGGAAAAAGAATTATATCAAAATGGATTTAAGATTGTTTCTCTTTCATCTTAATAACTCTATGTACAAAGAATCTCTTCATGTATTCCAATGAAAAGTGAATGAAACATGTGAATATTGAAATATTCCACCCATGAAAAATATGTCATAAAAATGTCACTTTTGTGTGTTTGTGTTCGTCAAGGACTTACTATGTGCCAGTCTTGTAATATATATATAAAAAAAAAAAAAAAAAAAACTAAGACAACTGAAACCCTTCAGAAGAAGCTCCACCTATTGCAAGAAAGATAGATATAGTAGGACATATTAAAGGAACGTGTGTAGTGCTACCTGAACACAGAGGATGAACACCTACCTGAGTCCACAGTGCTGTGGCAGAATTGAATGAATAAAGATAAATGCCAAAGCTGAATTCTAAATATATAATAAAGAAGGTAGATGGGCAAAAGGATGTTAATGAATAGCTCCTCAGGCTAAATAATAAAATGTGGGTATTTTTAGATTTCCAACATATTCAGTCTAGCTGGAACCAACTGTTGATAAGGAATTGGTGAAATAAATTTAGAATGGCTAGCTCAGAAAGCAATTGTGATTTACATTTGGCAAACACACCCACCTACCCTAAATTACTAGCATCCTACTGAGAATGGTCATAAGACTAGTCAAGAACTTTTAGGCAGAGAAAATGACTTATTGGGCTTCCTCAAAGGATCGCCTTGGTAAGGGCTCATAGCCAGCAACCCTGCCTTAAGGCAGCAGAACTTCTGAGGATTCAGATATGCCCCTCCAGGATTAGGGTTGAATTCCTGGCTGTAGTTAAAAAAAAAAAAAAAAAGAAAAGAAAAGAAAAGAAATTCCTTTCACCTACTCTTTCCTAATCTCAAGAATGGTCAAGATTCTCTTTTAATCACTACAAGTAAAATGAATTATCTACAGCCTAGTTCAGTCCTATCACTTAAATACAACATAAGAGTAGAAAGGAGTCACACTGCAAGCATTGTTCAGTCCAAAACAGAGTTCCACGTTTCCCAAAAGCAGTAAGCTTATTTCTCTCCAAAACTCATGCCCAGAGCCAAACTGAACACATGAAACAAGCAAGATCAGAATGAAGTCACCTGCAAGACTGAGACCTACCTGTTTCATCCTTTTCCTAGAGCCCTCTATTCTCCTCCATCCCCAATCAGGCCGCCTCCTAGCCTTTGTGCCATCAAGGAGTTGTACTTGTGGGGTAATTAACAGAGAGTTAAATATTACATATGCAAATACCCTGTGAATGATAGTATTACTCCATAGGACACTTAAAATAAGTCCCCATGCATAATACAAATCATTAATGACAGCTCTTCTCTTGACCACAAAAGCAGATTTTGAAATAGATCACCATCTCCCATGGCTCCATACTCAAGATTGCCTATGAGCTTCATTAAAGGCTACTGACCTTACCCTAAAATGGAAGGAATCACAGGTACTTTCCCCAGATGCAGACAGAGGCTGAGAGGAAAATGAAGGGGAGTCTCAGGGAAACTTGCCCCTTTCCCCTAGGTTGGTTTGCTGAAAAGATCAACTCACAGTTACGGTAGATTAATAAGAGAAAGGTTTATTTCCAAATACCAAGTGCATGGGAGGAACCACAAGAATAATTTCCCAAAGTTTCAGTGATAGTCAGTGGCTTTTTAAGATGACTTTTATGCTTGTTGCTCATAGCACAGTGGTTACTTGTGCCAGCCACATACACCAAAGTTGGCAGGTTCAAACCTGGCCTGGGCCAGCTAACCAACAATGACAACTGCAACAAAAATAGCCATGCATTGTAGCAGGCACCTGTGTTCCCAGCTACTTGGGACGCTGAGGCAAGAGAATCACTTAAAGTCCAAGAGTAAGGTTGCTGTGAGCTATGACACCATAGCACTCTACTGAGGGCAAAAAAGTGTAACTCTGTCTTAAAAATAAATAAATAAAAATAAAGATGCCTTTTAGAAGGGAGGAGGGAAGAGAAGAGGTATACTGGTAAGTATACGCATAGCAAGTGGTTTCTAAGGGGGATTGGGTAGATGCAGGAAAACAGATTGATTAGTAAATTAACCTGAGAGACAGGTATTGTGCTTCAAAAGAGCACAGGGCCAGGTCTATTAGCATGTGTTAAAGAGCTCAGAAGCCCCTTTCCTGATTCTAAATCAGGTTAATCAGGTTTTATAGAGAAGAGGCCAGTACTTTCTAATCAAAAATGGCCTTTTCACTGAAAATATTCTGTATACCAAAGAATCATATTTTGGTATGAAATTTCCTTAGCTCCTTCAGAAAGCTCTGCTTGTTTAGAAAAAGCTGTCCTTCCTAGTCCAAAAACTAGTTCATCTGAGAAAAGTTTTAGTTTTAGAAGGCAATGCAGGCACAGAGGCAGGAAGTTTATCTGACTAGGTACTAGTAGTTTATAAGATGAATATAACAGGAATGAAGATATAAAATTTCAAGGTACTTTCATCATCCAGGTCTCCTAAAACTTCAGAAGACATAGGAGGAATTCAGCTTTCCCATGCCATGATGAGACAATTTCTAAAGCCCTGCGATGGACAGGTGATTTTGGGCAAAGTTCTAATAAGAAAAGCACATTTCCCAAGGAACATCTTTCCCAAGCATTAATGCCTCTCATTACTACTGATCCATGCTAGGAGACTGCTATCAGAACTGTGTTTAAAAAGTGAATAGCTTGCAAATAGGGGATGATACTTGAGTAATTCTTCTCAAGGAGAGGAATGGAATTTACACACTGGGCAGAGGATTACTTACAGCTTTAATATATTTATTTTAAACCCTTATTCAATCTTGGGGGAAACCTGAGCTAGCTATACATTTGCTATCATCTACACAAATAAGAGTCAGCAATCACACCCTCATTCTCTTTATACAGAATGCTTCCACTAGCCTCCACCAGAAGCATGCTAATGGAGACATATTTATAAGAGAAATATTAATGCTGTGAGACACTTTGGTCCACCAGCTCATTTATAAGGTTCTGGATGATGACATGATTTGGGGAATTGCCCTCGGGTACTATACTATGGTCTCAAACTCCCTTAAAGTAATTCAGGGAAGAGTGATAGGGAGCAATGATCTGGTGATCCCAGCCCAGCAGATGAAATGTGATGAAGGAGCTAAGGAAATTTCACCCCAAAATATTATTCCTTGGCATAAAGAATATTTTCAGTGAAAAGGCCATTTTTTATTAGAAAGTACTGGCCTCTCCTTTATAAAACCTGAGTAGCCTGATTTAGAATCAGGAAAGGCTGTTGGCCTCCTTATCACATGCTAATAGACTAGGCTACAAGGTATTTAAAGCACAATACCTGTCTCTCCGGTATATTTACAAATCAATGTTTCCCTCCATCTACCCATTCCCCCCACTACAACCACTCCCTACATGTATAATTTCCAGTTTCTCTCCCCATTCCTTTCCTAAAAGGCATCTTTAAAAGCCATTGACTATTACTGAGACTTTGGGAAAATCATTCTTATGGTTTCCCCCATGTGCATGATGTTTGGAAATAAACATTTCTCTTATTAATCTACCATAACTGTGAGTTAATCTTTTCAGCGAACCAACCTAGGGGAAAAGGGTAAGTTTCTCCATGATCTCTTCAGAGACATGGTAATGGTGGAAGGAGCACAGGTTATTTTCACATCCCTTATGTCCCCGGGAATAGTCAGGACCCTCTGATGTAATATTGTTTGCTCTGTGCATTCTCTGCAAGAGGAGAGTAAATTCCCTTTCTACAAACCCTACTGAGACTCTAGGAACAGATTTCACCTTCTCAACACTACTACAAGTATCATGAAGTAGAGTAACAGGAAAGCAAGGTCAAAGGGTAAAGTATGGCACCAACAGAACTTAAGTCCCTCACAGCCCTTTTGCTGGTGACACAAGAAATGGACTTGTAGGACCTTGTGACCCCTGCCATTCCAAAGCCTTTGCTGAATGGATTATGTGACATCTTTCTCTTTCCAGATTTTAGCCATCAGGGAGGGCCTGGAGGAACCTCTTCCTGAAGGAGAAAAGTGGTTCTTTGGACATTGCTTGACTCAGAGATCCATATAGCAATAGAAGGGAAAACCAGTTAGGTGGGACTGATGGCGGTAAATCACAATGGCTCTGACTAGTTGGTATGCTGCCCAGTTTAGCCTCAGGAAACTCCAGCATCTCCAAATATCAGCTGCCTTCATAGGTCAGATGATACAAAAGCAGAACAATGGCTTCATCCTTCCTAGCCTGAATCTCCCTCGCAAACCTGCTCAATATATACTGATAGCTATAATCTGCCCTAATGTTCACTCAAGGTAGTAATAACAGCTATCATTTATTGAACATTTACTAATGCACTAGATGCTTTATTACCTCTTTAATTTTTCATAGTCTTATGACATGGTTATTATCCTCATTTTGCAGACAAGGAAACAGGCTTAGAGAAGCTACAGCCATTGTATGGTAGAGTTGAGATGTGAGCCCAACTATGTCTTTCTAAAGAGAAACTGTCGTGTGCAACACTTACAGAATTAGTCTTAGGGGAAAAATCTCAAAGACAGAACTACATTGTGTGTACATTGTGTATATGGGAGAAGATCAGTCATATTATTAGTTGACTAGGAAAGGTGGCCAATGAGGAGAATTGTTGAGACACACAGATTAGGAGAATGACCTCATGCCACTTCACTATACAGGTGCACCTTTGGGGCAATGGTCCAATACTAGCTACTATGACTGGCTATGACTACAGTCATATCAAATCTGGAACCAAGGCACTACAGAACAATTTTGTTTATCCACTGCTAGTATGGATACCTATGTTGTCATTTCTTCCTTCCACCAAATTTAAAGGTGCTTCTTGAGCATCTTTTCCTCCTTTGGTCATTTCCCCACTGACCCTCAATTTGTTCCTTTGCTATTCCTTGCTGGAAATCGTTCTCCACTTACCCTATTCATTTAACCACCATTCCTCTAAATACCACTTTCAATGAGGCGTGGATCACATAGGAATTTTGTTTGCTGAGAAATCTACTAAAAAGTGCATGTTCCTTTGTGATTAAGAGCTTTAATCCAAACTGTGGTGCTGACACCCAGCACCCAAAGTGTAGGACAGTGGGGCCCACAGTGCTCAGAACTTTTGTGCCCCTCCTAGAAAATGTCAAAAGAAAAGGTTAAAAACCCCTAGAACCACAAGGAAGCAAAACCTTCTCTCATCTTCAAGTATCTTATCAGTAAATACAATCATGTTAATTTGTATATTATTCACCTTATCTTTCTTCACTGAATTCACAAGGCTAGAATTCATTGGCCTTCCTGGCTTTATCAAAATAGAAGCTCTTTAACATCTTGCTGTTCTAGAGTATTACTAAAAGTTCAAGTTCCAGGATTTGGGGTTCTGGACATCCTTCACGCAAGCCCAAGCCAGGCCTGTATTTTCTTTCTCAAGTTATTCCACACTCCAGTTCTTCAGTGATCTTTCCTAGGGGTCTCCCATCTATGTGCCTCACCCTGCCTGAAAAGGAACTCACTGAAACCTCTAGCAGGCTGTCTAGGGGAGAAACTGCCCCTTCCTCCCAGACCTTGATGTCACATGTTTCCTGAAGCAGGATAGGGTTGCTATGAATCACAGCCAGAAAGGGTCTGCTCTGAACTTCTCAGGGAAAGAGCTGACTCATGCATCCTGTGTGACTGAATTGGTCACTGGTCTCTGGATCTTTGTCAGAATCCCTCAATTCTCCTTTTTAGCCTCATCTTATCTCTACAAACACAGTCTCTACACCTTTCCTCTGCACTTATAAACGAAATTCAGATCATCTATCACGGGTTACAAGTTCCTGCCTTATCAGCCTCATCAGCCTCATCAGCCTCATATCCTGCCACTCCCCACAATGTTCACCAGGAGGCTCTAGCCACACTGATCTTCCTGTGCTTCAATAGGTCAAGCTTCTTTCCACCATCCACACCTTTGCTCTGGTTGCTCCTTCTGCCTAGCCAGGCTTCTATCTACTCTTCTCATGCCTGGCTCATCTTATAGGCCTGAGCTCATGTGGCATTTCTTCAAAGAGACCTTTCCAGAGAGGGTAGACTGCATTGTCATTCTCTGTCATAACAACCTATTTCATTCTCTGATAGCACTTACCACAATTCAAATATAACTGTGTTTGCTTATTTCTTTTCACCATAAGAATACGTGCTTCATGAGAGTAGGGATTTTGCCTATCTTGGTCACATCTGTATGTGGACCACTCAGTAGGTGCTAAGTATTTATTGAATGAATCTCCAACCACACCAAGCTATTCTCTTTCCTAGAAGTCAGAAAACACTTCTCTGCCTCAAGATCTATGTGAAATACTACCCCATGAGGCCTTCCAACAGTCTTCCTGTTTTCCTTTACTTGCTTCAAGCCATTTCTTCTGAGGTCCTAGGGCCTTATTAGAGCTTATCTATCTCAAAGCACTATAACATCATTCTATGATTCTTTATATGCCCAATCTACTACACTGAGAATTCCTGGAGGTCAATAAAAAAATTAATGCTGAGTACATTGGATACTTTTTCTTCCATTCCTGGGATACTTTGCTAAGGAGAATATGTTCCAGCTCCATCCATGTAAACATGAAAGAGGTAAAATCTCCATCTTTCTTTAAGGCTGCATAGTATTCCATGGTATACATG
>CAUYPK010124908.1:0-27815 GCA_963574355.1 Loris lydekkerianus | reverse complement strand
TAAAGGTTTCCAATACCCTAGAAAGCCGGCTGGACCTCATAGCCCAGCAGATGATGCCAGAAGTACGGGGAGCCTTGTTTGGTGCAAATGCCAACAGGAAGTTTTTGGACTAGGCCTTTGGGAGAGAGAGTCCATCCACTGCGCTACTGCTGTGATGTGGAAGCTTCTGATATTTGAAGAAACAAGAGTGTCTGTGCTGCTGCTTCTTTGCTGTCCTAATATTGCTCTGATTTATCAGTGGAAACCCTTGTGTGTCTAATGCCCTTGGCCTAATTGTTAACAGTGGGAGAATGTTTCATTTGCTCTGACCAGGAACCCACCCCTAGTTCCTCTCAAAGTAACACAGCGCTAGGCTGGTCCTCCATTGTTAGGCGGTGGCTGCATGAACTCCACTGGGTCTCCTGCTCTTTCTCCACCTCCCTGTTAACTAGTCTAGAGGGTGATGTTTATGGTGTTCTTGGCCTTGAGGTCTCTGCTCTTTAGGTTTCAAATGCATGTAGCACATGTGTTCCTCCCAGCAGTAGGAGCTTCACTGTTACCTATTGGGGCCTAGAAGTTTTCCTCATCTGTAAATGTGATTTGAAACCTAAGCCATGAATATGCTTTATTTATTAAAGTAAAAGATTTATGTGGGGAAAAAAATTTCTAGAAGAAAAGTGGAGAAAACACTTGAAAACATTGGCTTGGGAAAATATTTTATGAGGAAGATGCCCCTGGCAATTGCAGCAACACCAAAAATAAATTACTGAGATCTGATCATGCTAAAAAGCTTCTGCACAGCTAAGGGTACCACAGCTAAAGCAAACAGACAGCCTTCAGAATGGAAGAAGATTTTTGCATGTTATGAATCTGACAAAGGTCTGATAACTAGAATCTATGGAGAACTCAAACAATAAGAAAAGAGCAAACAACCCCATTTCTATGTGGGCAAGAGACTGGAACAGAAATGTCTCTGAAGATGACAGACAAATGGCCAAAAAACATGAAAAAATGCTCGTTGTCTTTAATCATCAGAGAAATGCAAACCAAAACCACTCTGAGACATCACCTAACTCCAGTAAGATTAACCCTGAAAGTTGACCTTCCATTTGATCTCACAATCCCATTACTGGGTATCTACCCAAAAGAACAAAGACATTTGCACCAGAGTGTTTATTGCAACCCAGTTCATAATTCCTAAGTCGTGGAAGCAACCCAAGTGCCCATCAACCCATGAATGGATTAACAAATTGTATACCATGGAGTACTATTCACCATAAAAAAGATGGAGACTTTACAACTTTTATGTTTACCTAGATGGAGTTGAAACATGTTCTTCTTAGTAAAGTGTCTCAAAAGAATGGAAAATAACTATTCAATGTACTGAATACTAATATGAAACCAGAAAATAAACGCATACATGGATGATAAAACACAAATATAGTCTAGCAAGATGAGGGGTGACAAGGGAGAGGTGAGGGGAAGGGGGGAGCTTGACTAGCGGGAGAAGGGAGGGCATTTGGTGGGATCTCACCTAATGTGCACAAAGCCAGGGTATTTAGCACATACCCCCAGGGTAAGGGGCTCTCCTACAACTCTAACTTGACCTTGGAAGTGAGAACAATGTAACCTAAAATTTCATTCCCTCACATTAATTTGAAATAAAGAAAAAGGTTGGGTAAATAATTACCTTACTTCCTTTTATTAATCTTTCTTAAATGTATGTGTAGCTAACATTTATCTCAATATTTAATACTAAAAGTCTTTTAGGGCTATATTGAGAAGTTCGGTGATGTTTCTGTGACCATAATTATGCTGCAGGAACTCTTCCTTACATTGGTTAGTCTATGGTAAAATTAATGTTGTTACACAATGTTTTGCTTGAAGTTTCAGTTTCCAAGAATTTCATGTTATAGTTTCCACTATAAGTAAGGCTACATTTCAGAGTTGAGTTTGGTTTATATTCAATTATCAAAGTCTTACTTGTGAACAGATCAGAAGTTATTATCCCCACTTAGCTTATGAAGAACTTTTATATAGATGATTTAAATGATATTAGAAAGTCACATAATCAGTTATTGGTGTAGCAAAGGCTACAATCCAGGTCTTTGGGCAAGTCCTACACACACTTTGCCAACACACTTCCTTGATTCTGCCCCGTAAATAAGCTTACAGCTCAGAAATAGCACACAATTAGAACAGCGTTGTACTTTTGGCTAACCACACTTGGTCATAAAGGTATTTGAAACTCATTTGAAAATGGTGAGTGTTTGAAGAACCGTTTCTTGCTGACAACTGATAGCTATATTAGATCCTGTAGATAAATTGTAACTTAATTTCTTAAATTAAAAATATAGCCAATTTCTCCCACCTTCTGTCTGACCTCATTTCAAGTACTGAATATAAAAGAACATAACACAAACTGAAGCATGTGGCTGATTTATTCAGTCAGAGAAACAGTGATTATGGAGATGGCGAAAAGCTGGTTTGCTCCTTGAAATGTATAGACACATGCATTTCATTTTGCACTTTCATTTCTTCACTTCACATCAGAAATTTAAATTACATTATTAATTGCTGCATCGGTCATCTAAGAAGTCTTCAGGTGCATGTATATTAACACTATGGGCATATTTATTATGCTTATAGTTGCCATGATCCTGGCAAGAAAAATATCATGATCTTGGCAAGAAAAGGGGATACCTGAAGACAGTGTGAGAGGGTAAGAGGTCTGAGGTGGCTTTCTGGGATTAATAATGGCTGCAAATGAGCTGTTCAAACTGAAGAGACTTGGGCCTCAGATAGCACCTGCAGCCTTTGGTGGAAAACCCATGGGAAATTGGCCCCAGAAGCTAATATCCCAACTTCACTCTTCTGCTGGAGCTTCTCACTGGTTGAACTCAACAGGAAACCAGACAAGAAACTGTTAATGCAATTATTAGAAGTCAGCTTCCTGAGGAACAGAACAAAGAGAAAGATAAGCCGTAGTCGTGGAGAGACTAGTGGAGGACACTGAACACGGTAGCCTCTGCCTTCGTGCGATTTTTATCTGACAAATGAAACGATCGTCCACTATAAATTCATTGTCACCACCCTTATTTGTGGGATATATTTAGAAAGCACAGTTAATAAAGTTGACCTTTAAGGTAGTAAAGCGTAAAATTAATGTCAAATGTGTAATTCACACAAGGAACACTTCTTAATTTATCCATATAGGATTGGATGTTTCTTTGGAGTAGGGAGTGACTGTGAAAAATAATCAAAACAGTTTGCCAGAGCTTCAAAGTAGAGCAATGTTTACTTTTCTCTTATGTTTGCCGCTTGTTATATTATTTTAAAATTTAACCTTGATTCATCTTTGTCATTTTAACTGTTTTATTTTTGAAAAGATACTTTGAAAGAAATTAATCTATTAGATTTACTTGGTTAAAAAATAATTTTTAAAAGCCTTGTGGTAATTCTGAGAATGCAAAATGATCCAAACTATAATCCAAACAATAAATTAACACATATTTAGCTTCTAAAATGCTTTCATTTTGAATCTAATAAAAAATAACCAACAGAACTCATTGTGTTCACTCTCTGTTTATGAGGAAATGAGAAATAACTCATTGACTTATTTACTGATCTTACATAATTTATGCTTCAATGTTTTGTTAAAGTGAAGTTAGTAACAAAATGACAAAACCTGTGATTTTTATACAACTTTTCTTCTCTTTAGTAATGGTCAGTATCACCAAAAGAAAAATTTAATAAGCTCTATAGTTTTAACTGCTGTTTTGATTTTAAGATAAGTTTTTTGCAAAGATTAAATTAGCATCAACATCAGAGCACAACTAAATGTGTCATCTTTTCAAGGAGAAAGAAAAAAACCCCCAGAAAACGAAATCTCAGCGTCAACTGAGCAAATGATTGTCATAGTACTTTCAAATGTGTATTAAAACTGGCTTTTTTTGAAATAATATTAATATTCAGTAATAATAATAGCATCTATCATTTATTCTATTCTCTGATAAAAGGAGATTCATAAATCAAGGTAGCTTGGGGTTAAAAATACCAAGATATCCTGTACTTTTCTTTTTGAAAAAAATTCTCTTTCATGACTCCTTTTTAAAGACAAGGTCAGTAAAGACAAATTTAACTATGTAGATGACTATGATTATGGAATGATTAAATTTGGTCTTTCTTAAAATAGATTTTGTAAACTGAGAACTACAAGGGTTGTCTGCTTAGAAAAACCAACTCAAACCCATTTACTCATTAGGCACCAAAGAAAGTATGGTTTGACCTTTGTTTTGACAATATGCAGCATCATGTAAACTTCATATAGTGATTTTTCCCTTATTCATTCATTTATTCACTAGCATATATGGGGCAATAGTAACAATTCAGGCCTTAAAATATATGGCAAAACAATTAAAATATTTGAGGAAAATATGTATGATATTAAAGACAAATACATAAAGTTAAGTGAACATACAAGCGTACCTTATTTACTGTTGTATCTGAAGCACCTTGTGCAGAGTACATGCTTAGTAACAAATATTTTTCTTTCTCTTTATTTGCTGGTTAGGTTTTCCTTATAAATCAGAAATACATATTCTTGCCTAAAGCGATTAGGCAAATAAATGTTCCTTGAACATCCTGAACCCCATTCTCACAGCTCTTCCACGGGCTCCCCTCCCTTCCCCAAAAGTGGCAGTCACCATAAGTAAAGCTCAGGGCACTCTAGGAAAATTCAAAACTACTTAAAAGTACTATTTTTGCTAAGAATTTTACAATATGTTAAAAACCGAGATGGCAATTGCTTCGTGAACTAAAGGTTGTCAGGGCAATATAAACGGCAGTTTTCTTATTTATTTATATTTACAGGCTTCCTTGGTCACTAGAAATGTCAGTAGCGAGACGTTTGCAGAATTGAAGTGTGGGTTGCATCAACAGAAGAAAGTTCCTTCTAGAACTTCTGTGGCTCTAAGTACCTACTTTAGGAGCACTGTAAGGTGAAGGTTTCAGCACAGTTAAGTTCTTCAAAACATTATTCCCAAATACGTTTAATGGAATAGATAATGTTGAGATTGGCAAAAAAATTGAGAACTAGAAAATCTTTGATGTTTTGCTTTTTTTATTGACCCAATTCCCAATTCTGACTAAATCAAGTTTTTAAGTTATCCAAGAACATAATTCCCCAAGCCATTCATTTTTGCTAATAATGTTGTTTATGACCCACAGCAAGGCAGGAATCAAATCACCATTTATATTTCTCATTTAAGAGAACCCAAACTTGCTTCCTTTCTCTCTCCCTCTTTCCTTTTCCTTCCTCACATTTTTTTTTTTTTCTCTCCACTCTTCCATTTACCTTTCTGCCTTGTGTTTCTTTCCTCAACTGCTTTCTCCCAGAGCCCCCCGCCCCCCAAAACCTCACAGGCAGAGAAACCCCCTCTACATAGTCCATATCAGTGTGTTACACAGTCACAGATCATTTTAATGGAACAAAATCACTTTCACAATCTGCTAGGCAGCGCTACAGTAACTGAGGGCTTCCCAGAGAGGGTTGAATCAACTTCTAGGATCAGGTGCCAGTACACACTGGTGGGGAGTGACAAGTTAACCCTTTGTAACACCACCATCTTCAACACTGAAAGGACCTTTCTCCTATTGTAAAGTACAAAATCTCAGGCTGTTACATTAACAACATCACACCAGTCCATATGACTTGAATATCTCGCACAACTTTATGAGTGGAAAAACACTGTTCAGATTTCATTTACCAGTTTAAAAATAGCAAAGTCTAATTTGAAACACATACAAACACAATTGTGCCCTCTCACTAATATTCCCTCTCACAAGGAAGCAAATGTTTCTTCAAATAAACATAAATGAGATTCTGTATAATGGCAGATTTTAAAAGTTAAATTTGTCAAAAGATGAGGTTTGTTGTGAAACATATCAGAAAGAAACTATTACTTAGAACCAAAATGACAAGCCACAATCTGTTTAATATAACAATGGCTATTTATCTATTTCTTAAAGCACAAATTAAAATTGTTTTGACTTAAAGATCATCCATAAATTATTAGACATCCCTGCCCAGTGAAATTTCCTCTTCTTGGGTGAGTGGGTGATGAGCAAGGCAAATAATACATTTTAAACATCTTAAAATGGTGCGACAATTTTTATAGAGTGGAAAGATTGCCTTCAAAATTTGTCACTTTGGTAGATCTAGACATCAGCTCAAAAAGAAATTTAGAAAATATGTTCACAAACCATTTTAAGTCCCCAGAAAGTCCAAAATAATACACCGTGATCACTAAACAAGGAGGGACTGCTCTTGGTACACAGAAGAAACATTCATATTACAAGGCACTCCAATTAAGTTTTGATAGAAGTTATGTCATGTTTAAACTCACCGCTGGATGTAAGGGTCAGGGCAGTACTGTAGGGTGGCACCCCGTGAAGTTTCAAAATTCATTGCCTTCACCTCTCTTTGATATCAACAAATGGAGAACAAGTATAGAAAATATACACATATACCTGTGTATATATAGATATAAAGCCAGGAGGCTAAAAGCAATAGGGTCAAATGCTATCAGACATAGAAGTTTAGACACTTCCCCCTTTACACATATTTGCAAATAGGCGGAGCGTTTCTTGATGTTAGCCAATGAGAGTCATCAAGTGACTAAAACATCATAACAGTTGATTCTTACCAGCTGGGCATCCTCTCTAAAGTTGTTTTCCCCCCTCTATCACAGCTTTAGAGTCTTTGACGTATAGCAGCCACACTTGTTGTTGGCCGTTTGGAGGTGGAGGCATCTCTGAACTTCTGATCTCACTCGTGATTGGATGCTGGCATGAATGGCATCAGAGTTTAATTTCAGCAGCCTGGGCTTTTGTAACAGAACTGAGAGTATCCACCCTGCTCCAGATAAGTAACACTTTCTTGAATGTGGGTACTGATCTGATTTGAGGACTTCTGTAACGGTCACTGGGGCTAAAATTTTTTGCAGAGCTGCTTAGGAAAGTTTCTTTTCTTTTAATCTTTTCCCCCAAACTACCCCCCTCTTCAGTCTCCCTTTCAGCCAACCGCCTGTTGTGGTCACAATCTCAAATAGCAAAGACAGGGAAATTCCTTATTATATTTAACCCAGAACTCTTCCTCTCAACTAAAAGCAACAGATATCCCATTTACATCCCCTTAAAAGTTTTCCCTGACACAAATAAAATAACCTTTACTGAGCTGTTTAAATATCCTGCTTCAAACACATACACATATGTGATGTAATAATTTTCTTAAAGTGATATTAAAATGGGAAATAATAAATCATCTCAAAATACTTGGAGGCTTACAAAATTATTTCGAGTTGCCTGCATGTGAAAATATTCTAATTTATTTCGATGAGTATGCCACACTTTCACTTGTCCTTACTATTACTTTTTCGCTATTGGGTTTTTTATTTTTTATTTTTTTTGACTTGACCTACTTTAGAATGAAACCATAAAATTGTTCATACATATATACTCAGAGTTAGTATGATATCAGGAAAAGTCTACATATAGAATAATTTCTTTCCTTTCTGAACATGAGCTGTAAACCTATCCTGGTTTTGTGGATTTGGAAATTGAATGAAATATGATTCAGAAGCTAAATTAGAACAGACTCCAACAGGAAGAAAAAAAATATTCTCTGTGCCCAAGTGTCACTAATATGGCAAATTCATGTCTTCCATTCACTCCCTAAACACAGGACACATGCAAACTGGTGACATCAACAGATGTCAAAGTTGAGAGAAAATCTAAAGCCCTTTTCACAGAAATTTGACATTCCCCTGTAAGAAATTATGATTCAAAATGTGTTTCATAAAAAAGTATTTCATTTGCTGCTTCAGCCAGAATGGAAGGGAGAAGCTATTTAAAACTTGACATTCTCTTCCTTTACTTAGCCTGCGAGCGTCTAACATCTGTGAATTGTGAAACTCACAAACATGCTGGCCTGAGCCCCAGCCAAATCAAACAGCTTGTTCTATAAAATGTGAAACTTGAAGGGAAGATCATTTTACTAATTAATTATAGATTTGTTAATGGGAGTTAAAACGTTTGGCTTTCTTCCCTGCTAATGACAAATACAGATGACCTACATATACAGTTCTTAAATTGAAAATAATCAATTTCCTGTGATCATGGTCAAGTGATTCCTTCACATAGGGCACTGCTATTCCCATTTATAAAATGGGAAGTGAAATAGTGATTTCTAGCACAGAGCTTCCCAAATTTAAGGTGCCTGTGAATTACCTGAAAGTCTTGTTAATGATGATTCTGGTTCAGTAGGGCAGCGGTGAGGCCTGAGACCCTGTGTTTCCAATGTTACCAAGTTCTGTCCTTGCTGCTGCTCCTTGGACCACACTTCGGAGTACTAAGCAAGCCCTAGAGTCCTTTCCACATCTGATATTTATAATTCAGTCATTCTAAAAATTAAGAAAGAACTCCTCTAAATACTTTAAATCACTTTTCAAGTCCATAGACTCCCAAATAATCAATATGCAAACATTTTGTGTGTGTGTGCATTGTACTTTAAAAAATATATAGCCTAACTTATTTTTAAAAAACATTTTTAATGTATGCCCTGACTTCAAAAGTTGTTCTAAAAATCCTAAATTCACTCAGCTAAGAGAGGGAGATATTAAATGGCAACAACTTTTATGTAAGTAATTATAAAAATACTATTTCCTTTTGAGTTATGGAAATAAATGGACAGAGTTATCTTGACCATGCGAAAAAAGGCAAACTCTCCATTATTCAACAGTACATCAATAGCTATAACCAAAGACAATAGGTGACAATAATACCAAACCTACCATAATCGCTTCATGTTCATATTGCATCCCTCTTTCCCCAGACGCCCCAGGTTCTTATAAAAATCCATAAATTATCATTATTATTTTTTGGTGTGCAAGTTAATTCCTTTTCCAGAACTTTTAGTCTTTTAGGCAGAGATTATAATATAATAAGGTAGAGAGAAGCCTAGGAAAAGGTGATTGCATTTCTGACCACAACTGCTTGTTTGAATGATGTTTGTGAAGATTTTTGATTTGTTTGAAGGGGGGGAGAAAGTACTTTGTGAAAGAGCGGAACTTAGGGCCTGGAACACTGGATGTAATGTAAAAGAAAGGAAGGCGCTTTTAATAACCAAGCTCGTACAGGCTGCCAAACACAGATAATCTTAATACAAACCCTGCTTGCTGAGACCCATGAAAATTATTTCACAGCTGCTTTCTTTTCTGTGTTGTTTTCTCTAGGCTTCCTGCTTTGGGGGTTACTCTCTGCCTTGGGTCCTGTTTTATTCCCCCCAGAATGTTTAAAAACCCCATCTGTACATACTTACAGTTTTCACATTCTTCCAAGACCAGCAAATCTCCCTCATCTCACCAAATGAAAGAAGCCTCCCCTATCTTTAATGTCCTAAGTTAATATTTCTGACTTGTAAGGGGACCTGCCACCTTCTTCCCGATTCTAGCCACTTTTGAATAAATTTCATATCAGGTACTGGACCATGAACAATTTGAGGGCAGGCTTGCTAGCTAATTTCTACCTAACTTTGGTAGCAACTGGCAAAATATTTTCCACGGGATGAATAATATGTCCCACATCTTTATAAAAATCATCTAATAAGTAAGTTTGCCACTGATTTAAAATTGTTTACATAAAATTCTTGACTTTTTAGAATAAACCCTATTGAAGTGTAATTTATATATGATGAAATTCATCAATTCTAAGTATCCAGTTAGAGCAGTTTTGGTACATCATACATCACGTGCAGCCTCTGCTACAATGTCTGACATTTCCATTACCCCACAACTTCCCTCAGATCACTTTGCAGTCCATCCTCTCTCACCACTGGCCTTAGGCAACCACTCTCTTGCCTTTTGTCATACATATTAGTCATATACTTTTCTAGAACAGTGTTTTCCAATGGAACTTTCTGGAAGAAAAGGAAATACTAATTTGCAGTGCCTGAATGGTAGCTCCAAGCCACGTGTGGCTAATGCAACTAAAAGGTTAATTGTTTTATTTAATTTAATCAACTTAAATTTAAGTATTCACCATATGGCTAGAGGCTACCATGTTGAACAGCACCATCCTAGACTATCACATAAATGGAGACTCATTCTTTTGGGTCTGGATTCTTTTTTCTATTGATGCCATTGTTTCTGAGCTATACCGTGTATCCGTGTCACCACCTTTATCAGTGACTCATTCTTTTCACACCTGTGTGGATTATATGTATTGCCATTGTTGTTGTTGTTGCTATTATGAACAAATTCTGTTCTCTGACACTCGATTATGGCCAGAAGCAAAAGTCCAATACACTTATTAAGAGTTCAATATTTATATCATGTCTATAATCCTAGCACTTTCGGAGGCCGAAGCAGGTGGATTGCCCGAGAGCTGAGTTCAAGACCAGCCTAAGCAAGAGTGAGATCCCATCTCTACAAAAATTAGAAAAACTAGCCTTGTGTGGCAGTGGGCACCTATAGTCACAGCTACTCATGAGGCTGACGCAAAAGGATCACTTGAGCCCAAGAGTTTGAGATTGCTGTGAGCTCTGATGATGCCACACAACACTCTACCCAGAGCAACAGAGTGAGACTCTGTCTGAAAAAAAAAGCACTCAATATGAACTTATTCTTGGTTCTCCTGAGTTCCATAGCAAGAAAGTAAGTCCTTCCTTCCAAAACTGCTGTAACTCTAAAGGAAAAAGCAAATATAGTATGAAAATTGGCTATTCTGGGTTTAGTGTGAGCTCTGGTTTTAATTTACTCTCAGACCTTAGGCAAGTAGCCTACTCTGTTTGCGGCTTAAATTCTTTATCTTTAAAGAGGAAGGATGTATCTTGTAGGATTCTTTGAGCATAAGAATTAACTGTATATAACTAAAACCAAAAAAAGTGAAAATATGTAAAAATATGAAAATTGAGAGACTAGAAGAGAAAATTGAAAAGGCAGATTTGGGGAAAGGCTAGAATCAGGGTAGCATCAGGGATCTAAGCCCCAGGAATGAATAGCGCCACTGCACAGCACCCCTGCAGGCCTAAGTCAGACACAGGCAGAGTTTTTGAATTTGAGTCGTTCAGTTTAAGATTCAAATTCTCAGAAGGAAGATGTTGGGTTAGGCCAGAAGAAATGTGAACACCTTGACTGAGTGAAGAGAGTTTTCAAAAGAAAGGACCACAGGTAGAGGCAGCAGCAAACAACAGATGCCACAGTGAAGGGCTTAACGCAGATGACCTTACATGTTCCCCAGAGCTCTGGCCATCTGTGACTGTGTGATCAGGAGGCTGAATTCCTCTGTGTTAGGGTAACTGAATCTCAGGGTTTGTCTTCTCCCAATCCCCCTGCTTTTATAGTGTGGGGATCACGAAGGAACATTCTAGCATAGGACCTGGTGGAACAAATTCACCAAGTGTCTCAAATTGAAGGGACTAAAGAGTTTGGTGATTTTTAGTTTTATAACACTTTACTGTAAAACTTCAGTTCAATGCTGTCATCATTATTGGAGCCTGAGTTCTGTTTTGAGGCAGATCCTACCAAGCCTGCCAACTTTGTGTTTTATGTATCTAATATTGGCAACATCGTGACCTCTAATAGGAGGAAAACTGGACCGAGAACTTAAGTATCCTGAATTGTAGGCAAATATTTTTTAATTCAGCGAGAAGGCAAATGCATAGAAGCTAAGACTTGTGTTTTTCTGCCACTTGCTTGGCACATCACTGGAATTCGTCAAATAGGAAAATGAACAGTTAAGCCAGTGTCTCAGAGTCTACTATAAAGAAAGATGTTTTGGGAGGCATCCCAAGGAAAGGGACACTTTTTTTATTCAGAGGGCATGCAAGGAAAAACAAAAGCCAATTGGGAGGGAGGAGGTTGGCAGTTTCTCTAACAGACAAACCTGATACCCTGCAAGTCACACCCAGTGTCCAGAAGCAATGTGGGTGGGCTTCTTTTCCAGACTTCCCTGAACAGCTGTGTGGAGGCTGCTCCTTACTCTCACTCCTCCTTTGCTTAAAGCCCACGTGAGTTAAAGATAAATAAAGACACACAGGAAGTCCTTATTTGGCACTGCTCAATTGTGTTTATTTCTTGGACCATTTGTCAGTTGCAGAAATGACACACCTCTACTCTCTTTTGGTGCATTGTTTCCTAAAATGAGGAAGTATCTTACACTATCACATTCAATCCCTGAAGTCAGGAAATTCACAGCCGTGAGATGTTATCTCCTCTGACACCCTACTGTCAATTGTCCTGATAAGGTCCTTTATCGAAAGAGAAAATTGTTTGTGGTATATTAAATTTGCTTGTCCTATTTCTTTAGAATTTTAAAAAGTAGAAACATTTCCTTAGTGCAGATGTTTTTGAAACACGCAGGCCAGTTACTTTGTAGAACATATTTTAGTTTTGCTTTGACTGATGTTTTCTCATTAGATTCAGTCAAGAACTTTCAGTAGAAATACCACCAAAGTCATGCTGTTCCAATCTCAGTGTATCATGTTAGGAGCTGTTGGGTTTTTAACAGGGCTTCCCCTTTAGAAGATTTGCTGTGAACCTAAAAATTTCAAATGTCAAAACTTGCACCGTTCCTTCCAAGGTCCTAGGAATTACCTTAACAATATGTTTACATTGTTGTATGTTTTGTAAAATATAGAAATGAGAAATATTTTAACTGCAATATTTTAGCATTACTGGCCCTTTCTACTCCAATTTTTCTTTCATTACCTTTCACCTCAAAAGAGAGGTGATGGAGAGGTGGTGGTATTTTTAGGATCCAGCTCAGATTGAGTTGAAGAGGGGATACTTTTAGTTTGGGCTTGAGAGGATACATTTATATGTTTAGCACCTACAGTTGTATAAGATTAAAGCATCTTCGCTCATCCTGGTGGAAGAATGACTCCCAATAATTCCCTCTTGTCCACGTGGTCTTGATTTACTATGCATGGAATCACTGAAGATTCCGGGATGGAGAGCATGTCACAGTATGAATATATCTGACAGTAATTGGCATGAGAAGTATATGAATGTTATCTTCTTTTTATCAGGCATGACAAATTATCAGTGGACAAATCAATATCATAAATATTTCTTCAAAACCTAGGTTCTCTCCTGTCTCTTATGTAAAGAGACATGTAAAATGTGAACATTTATGATAAGAATACATGAAATATCTTACCATTATTCTTGTGTTTGTAGGACATGATATGGTGGTGTTGCAAACAGAGAATACAAGTTCGGGCAATTAAGTTTCCAAACTTGTTGTAGAAAAAGTGCTACATACCTCACTGCTGAATATGAGTGTATCACTATGGTCACCTTTGAAGTACTTCCTTTGGGAAGCTATGTACTGACATCAGTGGCTAATTTACCCTTCAAAGCAATTTTGGAACTCTGTCTGGAATGGCCCCCAGAGTTGTCATCATATTACCCTTGATTGTTCTGAATGTCATTAAAATGTCATCCTTTCAATATTTCCTTTATCTTCAAGTAAATAAAAAAGTCACTGGGGCCCAGATAAGGTGAGTAGGGAGTGTTTTCCAATGCAGTTTTTCATTTACTGGCCAGAAACTTCCTCATAGACAGGGCCATGAGAACCACTTCATTGAGATGCAAGGGCCATGAGTTATTATTGGCCAAGATTTTTCAATTAAGATTTTGCTATTTCTCTCTTAATGTTTAGTCTGCTGTGCTTCTCCAAGTCTGCCAATGATTTTTATGCAATACTCAATGAATTTTTGCAATATTTTTATCAGTTTTGCTCATTACTGACCATCCTGACTTCTTTTCATCAGTGATACTTTCTTCTTTCCCCAAAGAAATACTTTAATCCATTTGCACACTGCCATTTTCTTCATGACATTAGCCTCTTAGACTAATGCATCCCTGATTTCACTTCCATTCTTCCCAAGTTTAACAAGAAATTCATCAATGTTTGTTCGTTGCTCTAATTCAAGTTCAACATTTTTGAGATGGCACACAAAAACATACAATAATGGGTGCCACTCAGCAAGACTCCACCACATGTCACCATGATTACAGCTGTGAGACACTGATATACCAAGGTTATGAAACTTGAGTTATTTGTATAGTGCTGCCAACAGTGTGGCAAGTTTGTGAACTTAATTGTCAGACCTCTTATGTCTCTCAAGCCTTAGACAGGGCTGCAGAAGAATGGTTGTATATATTATATTAAAGATGGTGTACAACACCGAAAGTCTATGATTCTATGGGTACAAACTTCTTAAAGGCTATATTTTACATATGACTCATCTATTTATCTATGTACATAAAACATAACATCACTTGTTTCCAAATAGTTTGAGTTAGCTTATGAAATAAATATAAGATTTAAAAAATACATATGAAGAATTATGAGGAGCAGGGAAAGGGTTAATGGGCAATGGTAATTTCATGGATATAGAGTTTTATTTTTGTAAGATAAAATGTTCTGGCAATTTGTTGCACAACAATATGAATGAATATGCTTATCACGACTAGCCTGTACTCTTAAATTTAGTTAATATAACAAATTTTATATATTTTTAATCATACTTACTTTTTTAAAAAAAAGTTTAAAAAACAGATGAAGGTAAATGAAGAAATCCATAATCAGCACAAACATCAAGGTTAATAAAAATAAGAGAAAAATCAAGGGTAGTATTTGTTCACAAAACATGTAACATGAAATTCTATAACTTGTCATAAAGGGCCATGAACTTGTCTATAAATTTCTAAGCAGCCAACATAAGAAGGGCTTATATTTATTTATTTTTTAACTGATAGTGATAGCTTCTACCCTTTTTATACGCCCTGATTAGCACATTCTAAGTACAAATAAATATCTATTAAGAGAATGAAAGAAAAAATCAACATCTACATAACATTATTTTTAGCTTCTAGTCTCTGATTCTAATGCATTTATTTAATTGCTTAATGGCATTGGATGGTGTTGTGATGAGACCTGGATTTCTAGTGGACTTCCAGTATTATTCTCTCATAAGGTATGTGGCACTTACTGATTGCATAGTTGATTAATATATTCAATAGGAATATTTCCCCCTGGATGTGCCTGTCAGTGTGCTAGGAGTTGTTGGTAGAAAATGAATCAATAAGATCCAATCCCTGTGTTCAAAGAGCTCCCAGTGAAGCTGAGAAGGATTTTCTTTTCCTTTTGTCATCTTTAAGCTTCATAGAGAAAAGAATGACCATGGCATTGTTATATCCCTGAGTTACTGATGATCAATTTGCCTGCCCTGCTCTGTGTTTGAGTTATATGGTACCTCATTAAAATAGCTTCAATAAGAGTATGTGTATCGGTGTTCAAGACACAGGTGTGTAGGTGGAAGATAGAATGCAACATTCTTATTTACTTTCCTGTGGTAAATTGGAGCCCAAGAGACATAGGTGTTGCTGAACCTGTGCCACAGACACATTTGCACATTTGTGTCTTGCTGTTTTGCAACTGATCATCAGGAAGTCATGAAAGCCATAATTTCAGAAAAGAAAGGAGATGGATGTGAGCCAAGAAAACAAAGACCTGATCTGTGTCTCCCAACACCTATAACAAGATGATTTCTTTTTGGGGTGTAGCTTCCTGGAATGCAGTGTTTACCTTTGGAACACAGCTTGCAAAAGAGGAGCTAGAGATATTTCTAAATGCCTTTTAAAAAAAAAAAAAAATTAGCCACACTCAGAGCTAAAAGAGAATTTAGAGATCATTTGCTTAGGGAAAAAAATCACAGAAAAGAATGACTTATTAAAATAACAAGCCTTTGTATTGTATTTTATATGTTATAGAATACTTGCACAGACATTATCTCATCACAGCCTCTTCATTGTCATGTGAGGAAGCTAAGATGCAGACGGCTTGAAAAATAAACACACAATCACGCAATCATATCACCATCAGTCTCCATGGCCAATAATGGACCCAGCTCTAACTCCCAGATCTGAATCTATCCACTCAATAAAATGACATTAATTAAATGCCTAGGGTATGCCTGGTGCTGTGCAGGGCTCTGGGAAAATAAAGATAAATAAAATACAGTCTCCTTGTGTTACATCTTCAACACAAGAATTTTTATACTGTTTACCCTTTACTGAAAATTTTATGTCTATTACTATTATATAGATAACTACTAAAAATCCTGGGAAGTAGTCAAGTTAAGTGCTATTAATTCTATTTAACATAGGAAGAGATGATGACTCTCTATTAATCATTCAGCCAAATAGTGGGAGAGCCAAGATCTCAACTCACGTTAACACGTTTCCCAGAAATTATTACCACACTTCTTACTCTCAAAGAGATTCTGAATACATTCAAGCACACTTTTAAATCTCAGAGTCCTATGCATGGTTTCTAGCACATGTCCCTTTGTGACTTTTTCCTGGTCCAGTTAGCATAATAACATAAGCCCCACAAATGTCAGCCCCCAAAGAAAGGCATGAGCTCATGGTGAGCACCCACATTTAGGCCAGGACTCAAGAATGTTAACGCTGCTCATTTTGAAATCCAGACCATGCACATTGTTTAAGTACACGGGGGTGGATGCACTGATAAAATGATTCTGTGGGATGAAAAGGATTCTCAGGGCAGCCTTACAGGGGAATCCCCATTGGGTGATACAAAAGTGGGTCTTATTTACAGCAAACATCTCTATACCAAGTTTCTAAAGGGTAAATTATTAAGGGCTACCTTAGATGAATAACCTCAGTCTGAATAGCAACTCCTTTTCACTGCCTTTGTGTGAAACACTGTTCTGTGGCTCAGCCACTAATCCAGTTAACTTATCTGGATTTCTATTCAGTTCCTTATATTTCTGAATAGAATAAATATTTTTTTCTATGGAATTGGACCACCATTGATATTATGATAATAAATTAAGAAAAACATTTTCAAAGTAAAAATTTGTCCTTCCATTTCAAATCATGAGACCCTGACTACATATACATAGACAGCGAAATGTGAGGAGAAAAGATAGCCAGATTATAGATAGTGATAATGTATATATAGATATGTATGTATCTGTGTGTATATATCTATTATAGGTTTTATATATATATATATATATATATATATATATATATATATATATAAAAACATATATTTTGTATGAAATATTGTGGTACTATATGAAAAATATATCCTCCACAGGCTTTCTCTTTAGGACATCTTTTGCACATCCAATCCCATCTTTAGATCTGCTTTGCAGAGGACACAAGTGATAGAAGTGGTTCAAGAACAGAAAAGGAAGTTGAAGTTTTCCAATAGGCTCACTGACTCAGCAAGCAAATGGGGTGGCCTGCTCAGGTCTATAGACAATGAACAGTTGCTGGCTGAAGGTGAGGGCATAGAGCTTTAGCTTTTAGCAGTGTTGACCTCAGAAAACATCCACTGAAGGGGAAGACTCTCTATGTCCTGAGATTGAGGATTTGAGGAGATATGATAGGAATAGTGCCTACAAGGATAGCAGAGTTGTATGGTTGTTGCTAAGTGGTACTGATGCCCCACAAAGAGATATTGAGAAACAGAAGGCTCTTCACAAGTAGTTAAAGGCTATGAGAGCCATATTCCCTTTTTGGTAACTTAAAAAGGGGCTAGGGCCTCTTTGGAAAACAAACAAAGCTAAGCAGTGGACTGAGAACTTGGTAGTTACAGTAACAGAGTTCTAGAGATGTTTGAATATATAGCCAAGGCTGGTTGGAACCTCATAAGACCCTGAAATAGGGTCATTGTGTGTGTGTGCCCTTTTTAAGTTGGTTCTATAGATGCTGCTAAATCCTCAGAGATTGTGGAGCTGGGCCTGTTTACCAGTAAGAGCTAGCTCTTCCCCCCATACTAAGAGATGCCATAGAGGCGTTTCTGTGCAAGCAACAGACATCTTGTCTCAGGAGGGCTTCAACCTCTTTTGTTGGCTGCCAGGTCCCTAAATAGGGTTAAATACCAGCAGAACTCAACTTGAAATGAGTTAAAGAGTATGAAGGAAACCATGAATAAATACACCAAAGGAGTTACCAGAATCAGCTCACTTGGGCCAATGAAAACTATGGACATCCCTGGAACTAGATTTTGAGGGTATTGATCAAGAAAGACGCAACATTAGACTACATAATAAAGTTTATAGACTTGGGGGAATGTTTCCATGGAAAGGCTTTTATCACCCTATTAAGGACCATTGTGAATAGGGCAAGCTCACTGCAAAGGTTGCTTGCAGAAGACTGGTGAAAGTGATGACTAATGCTGAGTGGAGAGAAATCACATGAGTTTCCCTTGAAGTTGGTGGAAAAGAAATAAAGAGGCTAAGGGAAATGGACATGCTAGAATGGATATATAATATGAATCCCAGAAAATCCAACAAGAGAAGATGTTAGATGGGCCAGCCTAGAGAACACATGACTCACTAACACCATCGGGAATGTGCTGGAGAGAAGGGTGGCAGCATCACTATGGAGTTCAGTGCTGGTTCTCCTCTGTAGCTCCGAGCTGACTGTAGGAGAGGTGGCCACAGAGCTGGGCTGTTAATATACATTTAAATGATACTCTGTACCATTAAATAATAGAGGACAAGTGATGGCACTTATCTGCTAAGTGTAAAGAAGCCAAAATTACCAAGGTCAGAGGCACAGCCTAGGGGGCTTAGCCTTCAGAAAGTTATGAACATGGTCATTAGAAAATTCCAGAATACATAGGCGGCCAATGAAAGTACTGCTTAACAGCCAAAAAGGGGGGAAAGAAAAAGGCTGAGGATGGTAATCCAAAAGTAAGTCACAATCTCTTGCTTAATTCTTTGACTGGAGGAAATTTTAATATCTAGGATCCATTTATTGAGGAGGTATATGGGTTTATAGGAAAAGGAACCTGTAGCACTACAACAAATATGTACTGTGGCAACTCCTTAGGTTGCCCTAAAGAGATCCATAGCCAGCAACTTTAAAAATGTGTATAGAACTCTGCTCTGTTCTTAGAAAGGATTTCCACTTGGTTTACTGCTCTATTTCCCATCTTGAAATTCTTAAAACAAGTCATTTAAACAGGGACCCACTCTTTGTACTGGACCCCACAAATTATACAGCCAGTCTTGCCTATAGCCATTGACTTGGGTGACTGTGTAATGGATACAGAGAGTTTGAGTTGACATTGATATCCTATGTGTAATCATGGACCTCTGTTGCAGTGAGGATTCAGGATTCACATGGTTAGATAATAAATGGAATCCTTATTCAAATGAAGTGGATCCACTGTGTGTGGAGACCCACAAGGTGGTCATTTCTTTTTTAGTATCCAATTGTATAACTCAAAATAATTTACTTGGCATTTTGAGTGATGACCACGTTGTGTTCTTGGCCTTTGTAGTAAGACTTCTCAGAGTAAAAAAGGCCAAGTGGAAACCTCTGTTATCTACTTTTCACTCACTAAGCCAATGGAATAAATAAAAAGCATTACTATATTCATGAAGGACGGTTGATACTAGTGTCACCATTAAATAGCTAAAGAATGTTGAATAGGGATGGGGAGGATGGCATATGCATATGCATACATATTTCTGTTTAAAGTCTCAATATGCCCCTATAGAACTCAGAAGGATCCTGGAGACAGAGTGTAGATTTTGTAATCTTAACAAGTAATAGCCCAATTGTAACTGAGATGAGGAGGTGGTGTATTTGTTAGGTGGTATATTTGGGTTTATAGAAAAAGGAACTTGAATTAATAAGGTCTCAGGTACATGATAGACAACCATTGGTTTGTTGAGTATATTCTTACTCATTTTTGTGATAAAAGTGGGTCAGAAACGTTTCATATTCATGTGAAACATGCAGTAATATTCATTTATAATGTTGCCTCAGGGCCCTGTTAATTCTTCTGCTCTTTATCATATTGTAGACTAAAGACAACAGGGCTATATGGTCAACCCACAGAACATCACACTGTAGGCATTACATCAATAATACCATGACAAGACAAACAACAGATGCCTAATATACAGGAGACCTTGCTAAGAAACATGCACTCCATAGAATGGAGAATAAAGCTTTGGAAGACTCAGAGTCCTGACACTTCATTGAGGCCTTAAAGGATCCAGTGGTCAAGAATTTACTGCACTATGCCTTCCAAAGTAAAAAAAAAAAAAAATTATACCCCACTGAGCCTAGAAGTTATTTTTGGGTTCTGAAGGCAACATATTCCATGCCTAAGAATAATGCTCTGGGTCATATGCTGCATAACAGGGGAAGCTTTACCTGTGTCCCGTGTTAAAATATGTAGCAAGGAACTTATGATTAAGTGGAGAGTCATGATGAAAGCCCTGGTATTCAGGAGAATGTCATCTATAGCAAAGAAAATTACTTTTATTTGTTAAAAATCTCATGGTATCCAATGACAATGTGACCATGAGGCATAAATGATCATATGTCTGGAACTGCACATCATGAACTGGGTTATTCTAGTTCTTCAAAGTCATAAAATCAACCCAGGATCAACCAACCAAAAGAGGAAAATAATACGCCCAGGTAGAGCCAAGCAGGACCAGAGATTGTCCAGCTGCATGAGCAGGTAACCCAGATATCTCTGTTGCCCACCACAGTTATACCAATGGCCCTCCCTTACTTTGCATCTAATACCAGATGAAGAAGCCTGGCAGCAACCTCCAAGTAGAGAGGCATCAGTAATTCACAGTAGCTGGAATAGAAGGGTGTGGACATTTTGAGGTAGGAAAGAACAATGTTGTCATCATCGTCGTTATCGTCCTCCTCCTCCTCTTCTTTTTTTTTTTTTAACTGTGTTCTCACATTATTACATAAGGTCCTATTTTTTTCTTAATCTATTTTTTCTCGATGGTCCCCAACCCAGGACACTCACAGGGACAGCTTTTCCCCTTCTCAAAGTCAGACTTGGTTTATAGATTGGTAAACTCAGTAAGTGAATGAAGGTCAAGATGGACAGCAGCAGCTTTCAAACACATTTAAGGATGGTGTTGAAAGAGATTGGAGAAAGGAGATCTTCCCAAAGGATAGAACTGTAAGTAGTGAACCTGGTCATACAATTCTATTTTGTGAGGAAGAAGAAATGGCCTGAGGTAACAAAATAAACATATAGATTTCTGGGTGGTGAACAATGGCCTGTCTCTCTTGTCAGGGGTCTAGAAAGAGATGGGAATATGGGAGACAAGGAGGTTCACAGCAGACATATAGACATGTAGGAGTGGAAGTCGAGTGTGAAGAGTTTAGTATCTCATCAGAATTCAGGAAAAGAGATTAAATAAGTAAAAACATAAAATTATGTAAATGTGACAAGTGGCGCTAAGGGGGCATGAAAGCGGCTGGAATTAGTAATAATGGAAAGGAGACATGGTAGCAATAAACCTACTTAAGGTTAAATACTTCAGAAAGGCTTTTGTGAAGAGACAATGTAGAGGCTGAGGTGAAGGTGAAGGTGAAGGAAGAGCACACCACCTGGAGGGAACAGCATGTGCCTGCCTTGAAGTGGGGAAGGGCTAGGAGTAGGCGATAAGACAATTAGGTCCCCAAACTGGCCACCATGTGCCTACATTGGCTGCAGTGCACAAACAATGCAGTGAGGTTTCATAACATTTGTATTTAAGTGTCTCTCAGTTGTGTTCATGTCATCATGTGATGGTGTCTTGCTGAGTGGAGTTCATTATTGTTGTGTGTTTTTGTGTGCTGTCACTAGAATGTCAAACCTTGAATTAAAGCAATGAACATTCATAAATCTCTTGTTAAATGAGGCAAGAGTGGAAGTGAAAGCAGGCCCATGCTACTCCAAGTTTATGGGGATAATATCATTCAGAAAATGGCAGTGCACAAATGAATTAAATGTATTTCTAAAGGGAGAGGAGGTGTCAATGATGACGAGAGATCATGGTGTCCAGTAATGAACAGAACTGATGAAAACATTGCAAAAATTCATTGAATTATGCATCAAAATTGTTGGCTGGCTGTGAGAAAGGTAGCTGACCAAGTAAACATCAATAGAGAAGCAGGAAAATCTTAACTGAAAATCTTGGCATGAGAAAGGTGTTTGCAAAAATGGTCCTGAAGGAAGGAGCTCACTCATGAATAAAAGCTCAGGAGAATCAAAGTTTGCCGATACCTTTTGTAGAGGCAAGATGATGCTTTGTACCACGTTATCACTGTTGATGAAATACAGGTGACCCTGAAACCAAGCATCAAAGTGCCCAATGGAACTAAGCCAATTTTCCATGATGAAAAAATTTCCATCAGTCCTAACCAAAAATCTAAATGATGTTGCTAACTTTTTTGATATCAGAGGAATTGTTCATTATGAATTTATGCC
Source organism: Loris lydekkerianus (assembly GCA_963574355.1). Taxonomy (NCBI): domain Eukaryota; kingdom Metazoa; phylum Chordata; class Mammalia; order Primates; family Lorisidae; genus Loris; species Loris lydekkerianus. The sequence continues at coordinate 5,483 of CAUYPK010124908.1, read as the reverse complement.
AACTGGACAAACAGTTAACCAAGTTTATCCTATGTGGAAGTGCTGAAATGGCTGGATAAAAAAGTTAGACCAAAAAAACAAAACAACCCCCCCAAAAAAACTTTTTGTCAATAACTCATGGCTCTTAGATCATGACAATGCACCAGCCTACACAGCACTGTCTATGAGGAAGTTTTTAGCCAGTAAGCAAATAACTGTATTGAAACTCACCAGATCCAGTCCCCAATGATGTTTTTCTTTACCCAAAGATAAAATAAATATTGAAAGGAAGACATTTTGAAGACATTCAGGACATCAAGGAAAATATGACAATAGTTCTGATGGCCATTCCAGCCAAAGAGTTCCAAAATTGCTTTGAAGGGTGGAGTAGGCAGTGGCATCAGTGAATAGCTTCTCAAAGAGAGTACTTCCAAGGTGACTACAGTGATATTCAGCAATGAGGTTATGTAGCCTTTTTTTTTTTTTTTTTTTTTCTCTAGCATGAGTTCATGAATTTAATTATCAGACCCTCAGATCCTGTATTAACCGAGAAAGGAGTTTGGGTTGTATTCAAAGAGTAATGAAAATTTTTTGAAAAGTTTTACTCAAGGATGTGACTTGACCCAAATTACTAATTTAAAACAGTTTCTCTGGTCTGCCTGTGGGACAAGAGAGGGAGAGGAAGATTGGTTAGAAACCTGCTGCAGTCAACCTGTGGGTTAATAACAATGGAAATCCAGACAGGACCTCACCCTGCCTTGTGAATGTGTCACATTGTCTCCCCTTGAGTGGGAAGGAGCTGTGTAGGTGGCCGACATAGCCTCTCTCTTACAGATGACATTCCAGTCTGACATTCTGACCAACTTGGTTCCCAAAATATATGGAATATGGTGCACACATAGCTCAACAGGATCAGAACTGGGTTAACATGGAGGGATTACCCTCGTGCCACACAGCCTCTCAAATATCCACCCCCACATCTTGTATTTTGAAAGTCAACTTCTATTGTCAACTTTAGATGAAATGTGCTTTACATGACCCTCTGTCCCCAATTCAATATTGAAGTAAAGCAAGAGAAGCAAAATAATAAAGGGAAATTAAGTCTGTGTGTGTACATGTAAATATATACACAGGATTTCTTACAAGGGGATGCAGGAAGGAAGAAGTTCCCAATTAGCCTTATTCAGCCATCAAAGTGGCCTAGGGTGCTATCAGTTCAGGAAAACACTTCCCAAAGGAACACGGAGTCCTCAAGGACATTTGTTAACCTGGGATGCCGTCCATATGATTATTCTTCTGAAAAAACTATCAGTGGGTGATAATAACATATCCTTTTTATTGATAAAATCATAACTTGATTCTTACTTATATATGAGCTCATCACATTGAGTATTATTGTTTTCCAAGAGAAAAAGAAGAAGCATTCAATTAGATAAATGTGGCTCATGATTTCTCTATTTCATGAAACTCACCCGTCACTCATGCATGGGAGGATGTCTAAAAGACATTTTAAAGAGATAATAAAATTTTTACTTAATTGACTTCTCATTTACAGGGTGTATTTTTCATCATAACCTTGCCCTTTATGGTTTTGAAAATAAGAACACAATGGTAGAATTAGTCTGATGTATGTTGACTAGAGAATTACAAAAGTACAAAGAAAAAACATATAAAACTACAGCATTTCCCCCCAAATCCTGAAGTTGAAACTAGTTGTACCCATTCATAAAATTTGTATTTGATGCTCCAGATTGTGAAGAGAAGGTTATTACGTATCACTGAGATTGCTTTTAAAATGCGCTCTTTTGATTTTGATACTGAAGTGCTGTGAATGAGGGCTTCTTTGGAAAGATATTAAAATATTCTTAATCACAATCCTGACAGAATAATGGGGGTAGACTAATTGAGTAACAAATTATGGCACTGCTGATTAGAACTCTAACTACAACTTGAAAAAAAAAAACAGGGTAAATAATGTCAGAGGCAATTTATGTAAATAGTTGGTAATATATTTAAGCCACATTCTATCTTAAATTACTTTGGAAATTAGATACAAAATGAACAAAGTCAAGTTAACTAAACTGCCAAAGAGAGTAAAATATGTAAAAATTATATATCACATGTACTCTGTGAAATTTTGATCTATCACAGTCTAATGCCCTGGTTAGAACCTTGTCTTTCTGTTTCTGACAGTGAAAAGTATGATGGCCTCATAAACAACAATTCATTATATAATATGTCCAGGAATTCAGGACCACAAGCTAAAAAATTTATCATGAGAGACTTGTTTAAAATAATATTAAACTCATGTACTAAGCATTTGCAATGATCTGATTAGAGATGTTTATATCTTAAATAAAGACCCTTTCTCTCTTTGTGTAAGGGTAACCTCTCAAGTTCTCCGTATTCTCTTTTAGTCAAAGACAAGTTTTAAATTAGGTTTGCTGGACTTTCCTTAAGTTTTGCCAACAAATATTAGAGTCATGAGTATTGAAGGATGAAAGTATTCAAACATATTGTATGTTCATCTTAAAAACCATATAAATACACTAAAGTGAAAAACACTATCATAGCTATCCATTATGATATTTTAGCATTTTCTTCAGGATTTTATTTAAAGGCGTACAACTTCATATATATACACACATACACACAGATACACACACATACACATATGTACATATAAGAACACTTATATATGTAATATGTATAATAATGTATACACTATTATTATATATTCTACTTCTTCATTTAACCTTATACTAGAAAACATATATACTCAAAATAATTAGAATTTTAAAGTACTTTACATGCATTGACTTGAAATTCTTTTTCTAAGCAATTTTACTATAGCAAACTTAAAAAAAAACTTGAAGAATTAGAAAAACTCATTATTAATAAATAAGGCTGTCTTGACTGTCATTATTAATAAATAAGGCTGTAATGACTGTCTCTTCATTAATAACTTTTTTCTATTGAGTTAACCTTTTGAAAGTACTTTTTTTATTTTGAAGTAACTTTTGATTTGAAAAGTTTCAAAAATAGCATAGATAGTTAGAATAGCTATTTGAAAAGTTTCAAAGGTAGATAGATAGCATAGAAGTTCCTTTTCACTTGATTTTCATGGTACATTTGTCAAAATTTTAAACACTAACATTAAACCACAGATTCTAGACATATCTCACCAGTGTCTCCATTAATATTCTTTTTCCTACGTCAGGGTCTGATTCACAATCTCACATTGCCTTAGTCCTGGGGCCTCCTCTGTTGTCCTTACTCCCTCAGACTTCCCCTACATTTCATGATCTTGAAACTTGTGAAGAATCCTCCTCCGGTATTTTGTAGAACGCCTCTCAACTTGGGTTTGACTGTTGTTTTCTCATGACTATATTGAAGTTATAGGTTTTTAAAAAGAGTACCAAAAACATGATGTGTCCCATTTGTATCACATCGGGGAGAGAATCTATGATAATAACATGACCTCACTGGTGTTCTTAACCTTGTATTTTTTGAAGAAATTTCAGGGGAGCTGAAAATGACACTTGGCTGTTTCCCCCTTGCCCCCCACATCTGCAACATATTTACTTTTCAAAGGAATAGATTTTGGGAGAAAAAACATGGGGCAGAATTATGGAATAGGAAATAAATAAGTAACAAATGTAAGCTGTTTTGCTGATTATTTTACAAGTGCAGTAAACTAGGACAGAGAACACTCTGTGAGAAACTCTATGAAGTTTTAAAGATCTAGACATTCCCTTAGTAGGGGTGAAAATTTCAGTTTCTGGAATTTGGATTTCAGGCTGCAGTCCTTGTCTTTGAATGGAACACTGGATATGTGGCACAATTCATACTTTTTTTTTTGAGACAGAGTCTCAAGCTGTTGTCCTGGGTAGAGTGGTGTGGCGTCACAGCTCACAGCAACCTCAAACTCTTGGGCTTAAGTGATTCTCTTGACTCAGCCTCCCAAGTGGCTGGGACTACAGGTGTCCACCACAATGCCCCGCTATTTTTTGGTTGTAGTTGTCATTGTTGTGTAGCAGGCCCAGGCTGGATTCGAACCCACCAGCTCCAGTGTACATGGCTGGTGCCCTCACCACTGAGCTACAAGCATTGAGCCAAGGCACAGTCCATACTTTTATTTTTATTTTTTTCACAGTCCATACTTTTAACCAGATTTGAACAGAAGACTAGACCCTCAGCCCAGACAGAGGTAGGTTAAATGCTTCATGGCATGTGTCTAATAACTATGGACTTCCCTCCCCACAATACAATGATAGGTGGGATTGGATGTCCTCTTCTGTTACTTATCTCCAATGCCAAAGTAGGGTACCACACTTACTGCAGCCTTTCTGACATATACATATTGTTTTATCAGTCCTTTCATTCCCATGTGATTGCCTTGCAAGCCTTTGGGTCACATATGGGTGCTGTGGAAAGAAGGAGCCCATTTGGCTAACTGCAGTGGTCTCCTGGGAAAGGTGCTAGCACAGCTCAGGATTAGGGTGAGCTGCCATAGCTACTGAAGCCATGGTGCATCTCTGATAGTCGTTTTGATGGCTGAAAGTGGCTTGGAGAATCCAGCAGTGATTAAAGATTTTGATATTCTGAGACATTATTTTCATTGTTGGCATAATATACAAATTATTTTTCAAAGAATGGGAAGACCAAAGATATGTCATATGCATATATAATCAAGTGATAGAAGTATTTTATCTTGTAATCTTACTTGATGGATACTAACTAGTGTTTGTATGTTTTTATTATTCCCTCTCCATCTTTGACGGTCTTTATTATAAAAAAACTTTAGAAATTATATCAAAATTTCTCCTGTAAATGGCACCATTTTGTTTTGGGATTGCAGTGATGTGTAATATACCATAATTTTTTTCCCCCAAGTTTCATTGCAATGTATCTAGAAGTGAGATCAATTTATTTTTATTTATTTATGATTCATTGAGCTTCATCAAACTATTGGCTGATATCTTTCATCAGTTTTAGAAAATTAACAGCCAGTGTCTTTTGAAATATTAATTATTTCAAACTATTTCTTCTAATTTCTTTTCTACATTTTTCATCTCTGTCCAGTGTATGTGGCTGGCTCTCTAGCCGCTGAGCTACAGGTGCCAAGCCTATTATTGTTTACTTTTTAATTGCCAAGTGCATTTTTCATGATGTCATTCATTTATTTAAGTATAGTAATATATTAGTTATCTATTGCTGCATACCAAATTAACTGAAAACCTAGCAGCTTAAAACATTTTTTTATTATTTTCCATTTCTTTTTTATTTTATTTTATTTTATTAAATCATAGCTATGTACATTGGTATGATCATGGGGCACAGCCAAGAACACAGTACGTAAAGCAAGCAAACAGCCCACAGAATGGGAGAAGATATTTGCAGGTTATATCTCTGACAAAGGTTTAATAACCAGAATCCACAGAGAACTCAAACGCATTAGCAAGAAAAGAACAAGGGATCCCATCGCAGGCTGGGCAAGGGAT
>CAUYPK010124907.1:0-33052 GCA_963574355.1 Loris lydekkerianus | reverse complement strand
ATTGTTAAATCATAGCTGTGTACATTAGTGCAATCAAGGGGTACAATGTGCTGGTTTCATATACAATCTGAAATATTCTCATCAAACTGTTCAACGTAGCCTTCATGGCATTTTCTTAGTTATTGTATGTAGACATTTGTGTTCTGCATTTAGTAAGTTTCTCCTGTACTCATTCTAAGCCAGGTTCTTTTTAAAATGGACCCATTAAAAAAAAAAGTCACTAGCACAGAATAAGGTATCCCAGCAATATACCTTACAATATGTAAGAATTAAATATCTGACAAGGGGATCACCAGGAACAACAGGTTCCAAGAGAATGTGTTAAATCTAATAATAATGTAACAGAACATAAAACTGAACTTGCAATCAAAGCCATGGAAGGGAAGCTAGCCCTTTAAGCCTTAAAGGGATATGAAAAGATTGCAAAGTGAAATGTGAACATATTTGAACATGTAAAAATGAACCTTTGTATGTCAAAAAATGGTAATAAAATGAAGCAAAATAAAAAGACAAAGCTCATACTGGGGAAAAAATAGCAGTGGCATACAGTATACACATAGTGAAAGTGATAGAAGAATCTCATGCAAATAAAAAAATGAACAGTAAGAGAATTCCAATGAAGGGGAAAGGGTATGTTTTTTTTTTTTTTTGGCTGGGGCTGGGCTTGAACCCACCACCTCCGGGATATGGGACCGGCACCCTACCCCTTTGAGCTACAGCTGCTGCCTGAAGGGGAAAGGGTAAAAGTGAAAACACATTTTTATTTTTTTGAGGATATCTCTTTATTTAGCCCACCAATTCAAATGTTAATCTCTTCCAGAAAGGCCCTCACAGACACACAAAGAAATAGTGTTTAATCAGATATCTGGGCATCCCACCATTCAGTCAAGTTGACATATAAAATTCACTATCACAGGCATCTTAGGATTCTTTTCTTTTTTCCAGTTGAGCATGGATTTCCACTGAGAGAACCGTTCACAAAGGAATTCTTTACAGGTGGTTCTTCACAACATCTCGATGCTCCGCAATGAAATGCTATCAATGTTCTGTAACTAAAAAGTGTATCAAGGAGGCAAAAACATCTGATTTACACCCCAATGCAACTTCTTTTCATGAAACCTTTTTGAAAAACAGCAAAAGATCCAATGTTGAAAATAGCAGAAAAACAATAGCATCATTGAAAAGAGTATTCAACAATACTCAGTTGTAACTATTTGAATCAAAGAAACACTAATTAGAAAGTGAAGGTAAATTAAATTGCTAAGATTACTGAAGGTTACAACTGAATGGTTTTTAAGAAAACACATTTGAAACAAAATAAAACCAGAAAAAAAATACAAACAGAAAAAAGATCTGTTTCAAGTAACCAAAAAATACAAAATCATTAGAAATTTAAAAATACTGATACTTAATTCTTCAGAGTGTAGCATGAAATGCCATCGTCATATAAAGCTGGCAGCCATTTAAAATAGCATGGCTGCTTCAAAAGGCAATTGGCAACCTGTATTGAGAGTCATAAAAATATTCCTATCATAGAAATCAGAAGTGAAAATAAAACCTCCAGTATATTTTTAAAATATGTGCGTTGGTTCCCTGAGGCTGGAGGTGGGCATGAGGACTAAGGGGGTAAGCAGGCAGGAGAGATCTTAGTGATGTGATAGGAAGGTTCTAGAACTGAAGTGTAGCGATGGTTGCACAATTTAGTAAATTTACTAAAAATCATTGAATTGTGCATGTAAAATGAGTAAGCTTTATGTTATATAAATTACATTTCCATTAAGTTGTAGAAAATATATGTATAAATATCTACACTGTAGCATTTTTATTAGGCATGAGGAAAAAAAAAATCAGTCTAATATCCCAAAGAGAACATGGTTACTAAGGAATGGTTCATGCACTTTCTACTACAAAATAAGCAAATAAAACCTTAGAAGACCAAGCGCCCATCGTGTCCCTGCAGGGTCCTCGTCGTACCCCAGAGGGTTCTTACACATGGGTTCTCTTCCTGTGCGGCCCTTCCCTGAGTTCTCTATTTGGCCGATTAGCCTTTGTGATCTGGCTCCAGTGTCATATCTTCGAGTGGACTTTTCCATGTTGCTCTAGGGAGCATTTGTCTCTTTCCTGCTCAGTGGTTCTTCCATCACACCACCACGTTGTTTAGTAATTTAGGGCAAAATGTTTGCCTTCCTTACTCAAGGGGGCAGAAAATGTCTGTTCACCTTCGTCTTTTGATACCTCCTAGAGTCTGTGTGGCCCACATCATAAGGGTTATGAATACTCCAGCTCTGTTGGGAGGCTGCTCTGGGAGACGGGTAGGTCAATGCAGGCTGTTGCGTCGTGTCATACAGGAGTGTCCTGGTACTTTGATAGGAGGGGGACACTGCCAAAACTTTGTAGATCATGATGGAAGACAAAGTCTTTTTAAAAAAAAGTATTATTTTGAGACAGAGTCTCACTATGTCACCCTTGGTAGAGTGCTGTGGTGTCATAGCTCACAGCAACCTTAAACTCTTGGGCTCAAGCAATCCTCTTGCCTCAGGCTCCCAAGTAGCTGGGACTACAAGTGCCTGCCACAACGCTTGACTAGATTTAGAGACAGGGTCTTGCTTTTGCTCAGGCTGGTCTCGAACTCCTGAGCTTAAACAATCCACCACCTGCTTCAGCCTCCCACAGTGCTAGATGACAGGGGTGAGCCACCATGCCTGGCTCAAAGTCCTTTTTTAACAACACAACTGACAGTAACTTTTGAGGCGAAAGTGTTAGCATAGAATAGGGAACAGGCCCTGTTACAAGAACAGCCAGGAACTTAGGAGAGGGACAACAGGACTGCAAGCAGCAGAAGCAGAGATGATATTTGAATCTCATTGTCAATCAGTCGTTCTTTCTATTTATTTAAGTTCCGCTGTCCCCACTTATATAAGAGAGACTTATTCTAAGACCACCAGTGGAAATAACAGATAGTAATGAATCCTATATACTGTCTTTTCCTGGACATACACATCTTTGATAAAGTTCAATTTATAAGTTAGGTGCAGTGACAGACTAACAAAACTAATAATAAAATTGTAATATTCTATAATAAAAGTCATGTGAGTGTGCTCTCTCTCTTTAAATACCTACTGTCCTGTCCTCACCCATCTTGTTTAATGTAGGTAACCGAAACCACAGAGACCAAAGGTGTGGATAAGTGGGGACTGCTGGGCTACGCATGGAAGCACATCCAGTTCCCTTTCCATAATGTCAGTCAGGCTTCTTCAACTCCATCTTTTGAGGTCATGACAAAGTTCTGAAGTAAAGTAACTCACAGGTATGGTGAGGGAATCATATAACTAAATATTCCAGTCAAAACTCTACATTTGGAGAAAGCTAACATGAAGTTTTTAAATGAAGGCTCGGACAGAAGTTTGTTTTAATGAGGCTCATCTCTTTCTGGAAGTGCAAGTTGTTTTACTTGTATGTAAGGCAGGCTCTTATTGTTTGTTGAATGACTGAATGAACAACTGAGCACTTCCCTTAACGTAACTCCTCTTCCCGCTCTTCCTTTCTAACTGTGGGCTTCCTGAGTCTCAGTTTCTTGACTCACTGTTAACCCTTCTGGACAGCTTTTGCCTTGTACTGCAGGATTTAACTGTTTCTTCTCTTGGTGGCAAAAGAGCATTTTGATCAATGAAGCACAAACACCCCAAATGTGTTTGTGTTTTTGGTGCATAAATTCAATGGGCATCTCCCTTCACCGCCCATCTAACACCTTTTTTCAAAACTTTCTCTCCCCATATCACCATCCAGAGGCAACCCCAGATTCCAGTTTCTATGAGAATCTGCACATTTCAGCTCTGTTCCTGAATCAGGGCTGCAGGGACAGGATAGCCACTTTCTACGTCTTGCGCATCTGTGAACGACTAGGTGCGTCAAATCTAGAACAAATACCCTGAGTAGGAGGCTGGAAACGTGGAAGAAAAGACATCCCTGGGGACTGCTGAGCTTTACCCTCCTCCCACTGGGCACAGAGCCGCCTCCACCCCTTCCCCAGGGCTGGATGTGTCAGTGCCTTTTTAATCAGAGAGCGCTTTTCAGCAGCATTTTCGTTTATAGTCCAACAACCATTTATAAGAACAGTTTTAAATGCTGAAGAAATGCTGAAAAAAAGCAAAAATAATTAGCTGTGCTGTTGGAAGTCTCCTCCCCGGGCTTACTTCATTAGAAAAATCAATCGAGGCATTAATGGCTGTCTCTGTCTCTAATGAGCTTTATTCTAATTAGACTTGCACGTTATTATTTCACTTGGAAAAAGATCTCATTTGTAATGAGCAGTGGAGTGTGACAGCCTCTGTTTCTTTGACCATATATAGGAATGATCACTGTGATAATAACAGCCATGACAACAATCCCAGTATATTGGGCCTCTCATTTCCAAGAGAGAATAAGTATTAACTAAACAGCTTTAAAACCCCCATGAAGTGTTTATAATACCTGAGTCCGCATTCTACCAACAGTAAGGAGGATATTTTAGAGGCTTGTGGCATGTACTTCTCAAGCTTTATCTGAGGTGGGCACTCGGGTGACTTCAATGATGTTCTTTCCCCATGAGGAGGGGTGCAAGAGTGAGGTGAAGGAAATACAGCAATAATGTGGGATGGCCATATTCTCTGGGCCACACTGAATTGATGTCCGAGAGCAGGGGTTGGCAGATTCCTCTGAGAAAGGCCAGATAGTACATATTGTAGGCCTCGCATTCCATATGGTCTCTGTTGCTGTTCAACTCTCCCATTGTAAGCATGAAACTAGCCATAGAGAAAATGAATGAAGATGGCTGAGTCCCAATAAAACTTTATTTGTGGACACTGAAATTTGACTTTCATACAATATTTCACATGTCATAAAATAGTCTTCTTTTGGTTTGTTTTTTTTCCCAACCATTTAAGTGTATAAAAACTATTCTTGTCTTGTGGGCTAGATTTGGCCTGCGGGTCATGGGTTGGCTGACTCCTGCCCCAGAGAACAGAATTACCATCAGTAGAATCAGAGGTTAACACTGTTCAAGGGATTTGTCCTCTTTTTAAGAGCTCAAAAAGGAAAGACGATTTCCATCCGGAGAGCCATTTCTCTCCAGAATTCTTCTGCAAAATGTCATTTTATAAAATTGTTCTTATTTTATAAACAAGAATCAAAATAAAATTTAAAAAATTCATCTCCCTAATAAATCACAGTTTTCAAGTTTCATGTGAATCTCTCCAAATGCATATCATTTTTATATAGTTTCAATCCTTTTATAGATACAATTTTTAAATTTTTATTTTTAACTTAATACAATCTTATAGAAGTTTTCCCTGTTGTGACTGATTTCTTATGATGATTAATAGATGTAATATAAATTTTGGTGGAATTCTTTCCAGAAGATTGCCACACTATTTGATGGACTTAATTAAAAGAGATATCTTAATTAGTGTATTCTTAAGTGTAAGCATTAAGATTCAAATACCTGCCTCTCCCTGCCCCCCCAACATTTCATCAAGCCAGGAAATCCAGGAAAATCCACTTGGTGGACTAGGGCTACTTGGGTCTTCCCTAGGATTCACTTTCTTTCCAAAATGGATTTAACAAATCTGAGATTTTAATTCATTTTTCTTCTTGACATGTGCCTTCCAAACAAACTTTTTTTTTTTTTTTTTTAAGAGACAGAGTTTTAGTTTGTTGCCCTCGGTAAAGTGCTGTGGCATCACAGCTCACAGCAACCCCCAGCTCTTGAGCTTAGGTGATTCTCTCGCCTCAGCCTCCCGAGTAACTGGGACTACAGGTGCCCACTACAAAGCCTAGCTATTTTTTTGTTGCAGTTTGGCTGGGGCCGGGTTCAAACGGGCCACCTTCAGTATATGAGGCCAGTGCCCTACTCACAAAGCCACAGGCACTGCTCCCAGATAAACTCTTTTTCCTGAAGCAATTGCTTATGCACTAGAATTTATATTGAACATGGATGGAGGCTTGGAGAGTCTGGTCACACACCTCTTGAACAGTCAGAAGGGGTCAGACTCAGTGGGTCCCCATCACTCCCTCTGCTGATACTCCCTGAGGCCCTATGGCTGACCTGGCCAGTCAGAGGTGGAGAAGTGGAGGAGGCCTTTCACTGTTCCACGGGCTGGGCCCACCAGGGAGGGAGAGGTGAGTGACATACTTCCTTCCTCCCCACAATGGGGAGTGGCACTGTTTGATAGATGGCAGGGCTCACCTTCCCTTCCTTTCTCAAAATAGAACACACATACACTTGGTCAGGAAGAAGACTATAGTTACTGACAGGAAGTCCCTATCTGTAGAAGGACAATATACTAACAAGATGCAGGGGAGAGAGGTCCAGAGGGCAGGAAGGAGTAGATACCCCGGGCCCAGTGTTGGGAAGAACACTTTGACACCCTTACTCTTCCAGGGAGCGGCTAGGGTGGCCACCTGGATACACCCCAGAAGAGGAAGACAAGCAGAGCCCTGGGGTTTGTTATGGATCCTGAGGCTTCCACTTACCTAGTGACCCCATCCTGTTTCCTGGGAATGAGCACTTTGGGAAGATAACACTTGAGGGGCCCAAGGACACATGACAGGCCAGGCCAGCAGAACTGATTGGACCTGAACTCATACCTAGCTGAATGGGCTATGAAGTGCTGATCAAATCCATAGTGTCACACAGTTGACCAATGGGCCAACAAGAACAGCGATTAATAGAGGTTAGGCAACCCAGCCGCATCTGTAGCCATGATTATCAGAACTCTTGGAAATAGGAGTGATTTCAAATGAAATCTAAGTCGGGAGACTTCAGGTGACTTAGAGTGGTGGTGCCCAACCTTTTTGGCACTAGGGACTGGTTTCACGGAAGGCAATATTTCCATAGATGGGGTTGGGTGTGGCCATGAGATTCTCATGAGGAGTGTACAACCTAGGTCTCTCACATGCGCAGTTTACAGTGGAGTTCACACTCCTGTGAGAGACTAATGCCACTGCTGATGTGAGATGAGGTGGTGATGGGAGTGACAGGGAGCACTGGCTGTCAATATATATATATAATTAAGACAGAGTCTCACCATGTTGCCCTTGGTAGAGTACGGTGGTGTCACAGCTCACAGCAACCTCAAACTCCAGGGCTTAAGCGATTCTCTTGCCTCAGCCTCCCAAGTAGCTGGGACTACAGGTGCTGCCACCACACCCGCTATTTTTTGGTTTTGTTTGTCATTGTTGTTTAGCAGGTCTGGGCAGGTTTGAACCTGCCACCCTCAGTGTGTGTGGCCGGGGCCCTAACCACTAAGCTGTGGGCACCGAGACCTGGCTGTCAACATAGATGAGGCTATGCTCACTTATGCACTGCTCACCTCCTGCTGTGTGGTCCTAGGTTGTACCCTCCTCCTAACAGGCCACGGATCTATACCAGTCTGCAGCTCAGGGACTGGGGGGCCATAGACTTAGAGCACGGCCCATTGCCCCATGTTAGCATTTTCTGAAAGCTTTCTTCTACCCATGTGCACATGCTGGTGATACCCGAATGTCGTCTTCAAGGGTTCTTGGTCTTGGTGATTCAAAGAATCCACAGACCACAGATCAGTGGTACAATAGGATTTATTTACAGAAAAGGAAAAAAAAAAAAAATACAAAAAAAATGCCAAAGCTCCTGGCAGAGAGAACCCAGGTGGGGGAAAGAGCTCTCTGGTTCTCTGTCTCTCCGGGCTCTGCTCAGGGGTATATATAGTCCATGGGGTTATTTAGCAGCATGGGGCCTGAACTCAGTAAATGAATGGCTTCAATCCCTTTCCTTCAGGCCTATGAAACTTGCATGAAATTGACCAGGCCTAGAAAAGGTGGGGTTCCAAGTTCAGTGTGAAATGCAAGGAGAGGGAGACCTAAGGTGCTGATGTCTCCCCAGCAGTTGTCTGGCCCCTCGGCTACTGGAGCCTCCCAAGGACACCCCTCCCCTTCACCCTCCCGCCCGCTGGTTCTGCTGCTGGCTGCACTGCACCAACCCCGCCAGGGCTAAGGCGGCAGGTCCTACAGCTTAGCTCAGCTGGCTGGGGGCTGCCTATCTGTATCCCTGGGACACAGGGGAAGGTGTGAGCTTGACTAGTCACTGCTGTGTAATCTGCCCCCCCCGCCCCCACTTGACATTTTGTCATAAACATATTTCTGTTTTTTTATAGACATTCTGTGATTTCGAGAAATTTAAAAGATACAGAAAAGTATAAAGAATTGTGGGATGTAGGTAAGTGGCTTTCTCAGCAGGGTACCCTGCCTCATCCAGGGCAAAGTGCAGGGATACGCCATCCCTGGGGGCTCATCAAGCCCACCCAAGACAGAAGGAGCCCAGAGACACCCCAAACAGGGTACTCTAATAGGGTAAAGCCGCTAAGTCCATCCTGAGAATCAGCAGGCAGGGGTGGGGCTCAATCCTTTGAACTCCTGATCAGCAATTAAATTAGAGAACCTGGCTTGCTTGCCCTGCAGGAATGAAACTTGTTTTCCCCTCCCCCTTTTCTAAAAGGGTTGTCAGCCATTGTTGATAGCTTACTACCCTATGTTCTGGATCACCCTGCCTTTCCTCTTTACCCAATCTTTCTGGGGACTTGGGATTCTTCTAATCCTATTAGAATGTTGGCACCTTTACATTTTGTATATACCCTTTGTGTTAGAGATCAATATAAGCTTTCCGAGAAGTCAGTGAGTGGCTGCATTGATTCAATCTGCCCATGTGAGTCAAAGTACGCCTCTCCAGTCCTTGATGTATTAAGCAGGCGCAGAGTTTCTTGGGTCTGTTTCTCCTGTTGACAGCTAACCCAGAGAATATAACAAACTCTAACTATCCTCACCATATAGACATAAGAACTAGCAATACTTTGTAACATCTGCTGCTAGAAATAAAACTACAACCCATTCCTCCTCCATCCTAGGAACAGCAATGGCCATGGTTTTGGTGCTTGTGTGTATTTGGTATCATCTCAGATTCCTTAATATTCACATCACATGACATTGTAACAAATTTCTGAATTTTTATGTACAAATGCATGCTTAAATACATAATGGGTATAAATGTATATCATTTATAAATATATTGTGTAAAGACAAACCATATTGTGTGTGTGTGTGCATGCACGTGTGTGTCTATCAGTGCCTGGTATACAGCTGGTGCTTAATAAAATGTTTGTTAATGTCCCTTTATAAATAATATGTGGTATTTTTGTGGTTTTAATTTATATGGCACCACACGATTTTTAACATTCTATATATTCCTCTATTCATTTAATAATGTGATTTCAAATCTATAATTGTGACATTATATATGCCTAGTACATTTCTTTTAACTGCTACATAAATAGCACTGTAGGAACACAGAGGGTTTTATTTATTAATTCTCCCCGTCGGAGGACAGGGGAATTGCTTCCAGTTTTTTGGCCATTGAATACAGAATGCTGCAGTGAATTTTCTTGTATGCATGTAGGAAAATTTCAAGGATAACAAAACCAGAAATTAAATGGATCATTCTTACTGGTTTATATCCATAGTACTTCTTAGTATGTTCTGGCTATAAATCCTTCAGATGTTTTAAGTATTGCTAATATATTCCAAACTAGTTTGGGATCTGCACCTGGGACTCACTTAGCTCATGAATAAGGTAGACACTGATTTATGATACTCACCTGGCTCCTTGTGCAGATTTTCAATTTGTTAAGTACAGAAGAAAGGCAAGGTCTGAGTAAGCATCTCTAAACCTTCAGCAATCAATTTTGAGAATATAATCTTAAGATATTTTGATACTAACTTCCTGAATCTACTTAGACAAATGGAATTTTTCTAAAGTGAGGGAAGTCAACCAATGTCTGCTGTAAGAATGCTTCTCTAGGAATGGAGAAGAATGTGCCTTCATTCAAGAGAATTTTAAAGAGAGAATTAAAGTATCCCAGGAGTGGCAGGACACTTCAGAATAAATATTTCAAGAAATGCATAGAAGAGGCTGGGTGCAGTGGCTCATGCCTGTAATCCTAGCACTCTGGGAGGCTGAGAAGGGTGGATTGCTTGAGCTCACGAGTTTGAGACCAGCCTGAGCAAAAGTGAGACCCTGTCTCTACTAAAAATAGAGAAACTAAGGCAAGAGGATCACTTGAGCCCGAGTTGGAGGTTGCTGTGAGCTATGATGCCATAGTACTCTACCCAGGGCGAAAGCTTGAGACTCTGTATCAAAAAAAAAAAAAAAAAAAAAGAAGAAAGAAATCCACAGAACACAATATGCTTCCTAATTTCTGCATGTTTCATTCTTTGCTGTGGAGCGGTGGTTCTCAACCTTCCTAATGCCTCCTGATGCCGCAGCCCTTTAATACAGTTCTTCATGTTGTGGTGACCCCCAACCATAAAATTATTTTTGTTGCTACTTCCTAACTGTAATTTTGTTACTGTTATGAATCGTAATGTAAATATCTGATATGCGGGATATATTTTCATTGTTACACAGGTTGAGAACCACTGCTGTGGAGGTTTCTGCTAATGAAAAAGTTGGGGGTAAATTAGCTAAGATACTCTCCAAATGTTCTGCTTCTAGATACAAAGCTTCCGTGAGGCAAGGATCCTATTTTCTAAATCCTCGTCACATGCCTCTCATGGCCTTGACTCATTTCTGAGTCCAGGGAACATGTTCAAGTTAAGCTTATTAAATGAATTTAAAATGTCAGTTTTATCATTTCTATATTTTGTGGGAAATCCCTTTCCTAATTTTTATTGCTGTTACAAGTGTTTTGTGGCTGGTGCTAGGGAATATTTAAAAAAATGCTATGAAAGCAATTTTTTTAAAAAAACCCTCATCAGAATTAAAAAAGAATAAAATTTCCAAACAGGAAAAATATATAGAGGGACTCAGTTGTGCCCTTGCCACTGACTCACTAACTCATTCTGCAATCACAGCTCAAAAGCTAGAAGAGGTCATTTAACACCTCTATACTATGCAAGAATCCAACTTCTGAATAAATTTAACAGGAGGGTGGTGGACCCAAGCATTGGAAGGTGTTTTGTTTTAATACTCTATTTGCAAGAAGGCATTTGTACCAAGGAAGTGCTGGAAGAAGACCCAAGTTGGTAAGTTCTACATTTTCAGGTTTAGTCTCAGTCCTTGTATAACTAGGCTTAATGATATGGATACAGGCAACTTCAACTGAAATATAAGCTACCAAATTCAGAGAATGTACAACATATCAAACCCTCTACTAGACACTCTACTGCTATTTTCTTCAATTTCCTAGACAAATTAGTATTATCACCCAAATTTTATTGGTGAAGAAACTGAAGACTGGAGAGTTAAATTATTAGCCTGGGGTCACATGACTGCTACTGGACCCAGTCCTTGGCTTAGGCCTAGTTTTGAAGCACAGCTTCTTTCTCTTGCCCTGTGCTGTTTCTTTCTCTAGACCTGGGTCGATCCAGTTGTTTGGCACTGTTTGTACCTGCTGTGCTGCTCCAAGATGTTAAAAGCACCTCCTACCACAGGGAGTCCTTCTGATCACATCTCCTGCCTCTGTATGCTTTTTGTCCCTGTTGAAAGCCCAAGTTACTTAAGCATCTGTTTTGTCCCGGGCCCAGTGCTAGGTTCTTAGGAAACAAAGACAAATGAGAGCCAATTCTTATCCTTAGGAGCTGTCATTTCAAGCTTGGAGTCCTTTTAGACAGTGCATAATCTTAAACAATAAAGCAGTAGTTACCAAGACTGGCATCCAGTCTCCCCCAGACTGCCCTTGCTAAGGCTGATGCAACCCGCAGGGCTGCCAAATCCAAAGAGTGAGAGGGCCACATGGAGGAAGGGAAATGGGTAGACAAAGAGGAAGAGAAAGGAGAAGCTGGATGGGGACAAGTCAGGGGGTGAGCCACCAATACCGGCATCTCTGCTGCCCTGAGCGACCCTGGGTTACCTTCTCTTGTCCAAATACTTGCATCCATGGCAAAATGACACCATTCCCCAATTGCGTCTTCAGAGCATTGTTGCCTACACCTTAATCATAGAAACAGACTGGTTTTTATTTGCATTCATGAGTATATTCCTCCAGAACCTGAACTCTCCTTTTTCTGTTGCTCTCTAAAGAACAGGCTGACAGTCCCTCAAGAATCTGCTGAGAATCAAGCCCTCCTGAGAAAAGAAAGTGACGGAGGCTGAGTGTTCATTTCTTTCTGGTTTGTTGCCCGATTCATTTTCCTTTACTGACTGCATCCCCTACCCCCGTTAGCTGGGTGGGAAGGCTGGGATCCGAAAGCACAGAGTACATGCTCATGCTTTGCCAGAGGTTCCTACGTCCTCACGATGATTAAGAAGTCATCTGCCTAAAGCTACAAGGTAGGGATGAAAACAAAACAGGACTGAGTCACATCCTTGATCTTTGTAATTATAGCTTTAATTTGGCTGGCAAATGAGGAAAGGTGCACACTGCAAAGGGAGAAGGCGAGGTGATGAAGAGAGGAGACACAGAGAGGAGTGTGGTTATCAGCAAAAGCAAAGCTAGAGTACGTTTACTGTGAGCAAGAGATTGTGTCATGGAATGAGAATGGAAGCCCCAGAGCTGCTCTCTGGGGAGGCTTTGGTTGTTAGGAAAAGCAACCACCTGCTGGGTGGGAGGGACATGACAGGACATGCACTATTATCTGATTCTATAGCAGCTCGGAGGTTAACTAGTCTACTACAGGAATTGTTTACACGTAGAACCCAACATCATGGTTTGTAATCACGCGCAAGTCATTCTCTTCACTGGATGAAAAGCAAACACCTTCTGATCTCTGACATGGACTGATACCAGGGGTCATGCTGATCTGATGTATTATTACAGGAGAACCAGGCTACTGCAGGAACCCAAATGTTTCACACATGTAAAGATCTACAAATAAAACAAAACAGTAGAAAGCCGATCCTTTAAAATCAACTGATTTTACGTTCACATACTGTTCTTTCTCACGCATTTCCTAAAAATGTCACATTGAATTATTCCAATCAGCAGAGCCAGAATCTCAAGATCATTGAGGACTATGCAAGATGCAGAAGGCGTGCTGATGGCTCACCTTTATAAGTACTATGAACTATTTTTGAGGAGGGGAACAAGGAAGGGAAATAAGAGGGGAAAGAGAAGGGGCTCAGTGCCTGTTGCACAGTGGTTATGGCGCCGGCCACATGCACCGAGGGTGTTGGGTTCAAACCCGACCCGGGCCAGCTAAACAACAATGACAACTGCAACAAAAAAATAGCCAGGTGTTGTGGTAGGTGCCTGTAGTTCCAGCTACTTGGAAGGCTGAGGCAAGAGAATTGCTTAAGCCCAAGAGTTTGATGTTGCTGTGAGCTGTGATGCCATAGCACTGTACTGTGGGTGCCATAGTGAGACTGTCTCAAAAAAAAAAAAAAAAGAAAGGAAGGAGAATAGATCTGCACTCAGTTTCCTAATCCTCTTTAAAAGTTAGAGATGTATACAGGTAAGGTAACTAGGTAGGTTTAAACATGCTCATGGATACAGCTGGCCCCCAAATCCAAGGGAAGCAAATCAATGAAATGCATCATAAAGAAATCAACAGGTTTGTTGCCTGCGGCCTGTGGCTAGGCTCCATGGAGCTATAAAATCCTGAAATGTATACTTAAAAATTTTGTGTATATGATATTATGCGGATTTTTATAGGGAGAAACTTTATATAATAACTTCTGGAAGATTCCAAGAAGATGCCGAAGGTCCAACAAAGTTTAAGAAGCCTTGTATTAGAAAAACTAGTAGATACAAATGGCACTGTACTGAGATGTTCTTTATTTAATACTTAGGGTCCTCTCTGAGAGCGCAGAAGACTCCTTGGACATTAGCTGGGGTGTTATATCCTCCTGAAGTATTCCAAATTATAATGCTTCATATATATTATATATAGTATATAAAATATATAAATTATATAGGATATATATTATGTTATATATAAATATAATACTATATTTGTTATATATTAATATACAATATATGTTACAAATTATAAATCTGTTTTTGCCTATATACTTTAAAACTGTATTTACTTTTTCTGCTTCTTACAAATAAACTAAAATGTGTAGTAGAAACCGTACCTTAAAATCTGATGTTACCTGTATTTGGTACTATATTCAGAAAGTTCTCCACAGGCCAAGTTTTAATATATATGTATCTTTATTTACAAAATATCCATTATAAAAATGTATAAAGTATAAACTATTCTCTATGCGTTGGCCACCTTTTTGTAAAATTCACACTTAGCTAAGTTGTAGTCTCCCACGTCCTTCCCTGTGTACTGAGTTATGAGACACCCTGGGGAGTCTTTCTTCTGTACAGCCCATTCTCTAGTGCAGCGGTTCTCAACCCCTTTGTAGGTCTCCTGCATATCAGATATTTACATTATGATTCATAACAGTAACAAAATGACAGTTATGATGTAGCAATGAAAATAATTTTATGGTTGGGGGTCACCACAACAGGAGGAGCTGTATTGAAGGGTCGGCATTAGGAAGGTGGAGAGCCACGGCTCTAGTGGGAACACTAGAGTCTACAGTCACAAGTTTGCTTTGCAGCCGACTGTCATTTTCTTAAAGCTGCAAAGTCAGACAAATGCCAACACATCAAGTTAGGTTCTAGGAGCCTGTGAACTGTCTGGCATTAACATAACTACAGATTTCAGTGGAATTATGGTTAGAGGGCAGAGAGAAAAATAATGAGATAAAAATAAATGAGGCCGCTCCCATTGGGTCACAGTATTTTTACTCTGCAAGAGGAAAAGCAAAAGCAAATCAAACAGAGATCCAAAGCTCCTTTAGACTTTCCCTGCTCCCCTGACAGCTCTCTCTCGGTCACCTGTAGATGCTACACAGCGCCGTGGCTGCCCACGTGCCAGCAGAGTGGAACTGTGCCAGGTGCCCCAGGAGTTGTCACAACTGCCTGGTTAATGGAACTGAAGTTCCAACACCTGAACTCACTCAGGAGGCAAACTGTGTTCAGTAAGGAGACCTGATTTTCAGGGACAGCAGTGGAGTGGCCTGGGGGCTGGGGCCTGGTGGTGGTGGTGATGTATGAGGACTCCTTGCTCGGTAATGTAATTACCTTCTAAAAAAATTCCCCTTTAAAGTTAAATTCCTCCAGGCAAGGGACTGCTCCCTATTTATTTTGTATCCTACCTATTTTTCTATCCTGAGTAACAAGCGTAATGCCTGGTATTCTGTAATGCTGCGTTTTTGCTACTTGCTTTTTGAGGGTCATCATTACATTTTTAGAAAACCACTTGTTCACTTGTGATGCAAAGGTAAAATGCAGCTCTGTACCGTGATAATCTTTGAATTAGAACAGCCCAAAGTTAAGTCCAAATGAAGCTGTACTATAAATGTTAAACCACTGTAAGCTATTAATATTAACGGGGTTTTTATTTACCATTAATACTTTTATTTGAGGAAGACAAAACATAATTTTTTTTTTTTTTTAGTATCCATAGTTTAGAAGGCAAATTCAAACCACACTCTGCAAACATCCAATAAATGCACAGGGGTCTCAGGGCAAGGTACGTTTACATCCTCACAGGGTTCAGTTTTGCTTCCTGTTAATTTAAGGGGAAAAGAAAGGAATTCCTAGACATTTTTGAGACAGGTGAAATGTTAAAATTCAAGACCTCCCAGCATGAATCAATCTCTCAGCATGAAAGCTCTAGATGAGTTTAATGTTTTCTTTTGTTTTTCAATCAACCCAATAAAACCTAAGGATCTGAATTATATGTATGGCCACCCTCACACTAGCCTGGTACATAGGAATATTTAGCAATGGTAATGCCCAGAAAAATGATTTGTAAGAATCCAACTTTCAATTCTGGTTATATAAACTATGGTGAAGATGACATTAAACAAACTTATATTAAGAAGGAGCATCTTAATTTTTGGAGGCTTAAAGTTTAAATGATACACATCAAAATATTTGGAAGAATGAACTTTAGTTAAGAAAGGAGTAACAAGCTGGGCATGGTGACTCCTGGCTGTAATCCTATTACTCTGGAAGGCTAAGGTGGGTGGATTACTTGAGCTCAGGAGTTGGAGACCAGACTGAGCAAGAGGGAGACCCCATCTCTACTAAAAATAGAAAAACTAGCCAGGCATTGTAGTAGATACCTGTAGTTTCAGCTACTCAGGAGGATGAGGCAAGAGGATTGCTTGAGCCTAGGAGTTTGAGCCTGTTGTGAGCTAGTCTGATGCCATGGTACTCTATCCAGGGCTACAGAGCGAGACTCTTGTCTCAAAAAAAAAAAATAAATTAAAAAAAAAAATAATAAATAAATAAAATAACATGGCTCAAAGAGGATAAAATTCCCTAGAGGAATTTATGACTGGGTACAAGTCATGGATTATATTCTCTTTGAATATAAATGTGTTGAATAATGGAACTCTATTTATGTCAAATCTACAAATGCACGTTTGTCCTGGGAAATCTAATAAATGATCAAGTTATAAACTTTCTTTTTGTTCTGAGTGATCAGATTTCAGGTGGGAGCAATGAACTTTGAAGTATGGAAACACACTTGAAAGAGATCACTTAAATGCCTTGTTAGAGTTTGTGAATGTTGTTTAAAGAGATATCTTAAAATTCACGCTTCAAGTTTTACAATGTACCCCTAATTACTAAGCAGATCTTTTTATTGCCAAAAAGCTAGTGAGCAGAAAAATCCAAATAAAGAGAGAAAGAAAAGATTTTCGCCATTACAGTGGGAAGAAAATACAGGTTGAGTATGCCTTTTCTGAAATTCTTGGGGCTAGAAGAGTTTTGGATTTCAGATGTTTTCAGAATTTGGAATATCTGCATTACAGATATTTACCAGTTGAGCAGCCCTAGCCTGAAAATCCAAAATCAGAAATGCTCCCATGAGCATTTCCTTTGAGCATCATGCCAGCACTCAAAAAGGTTTAGATTCTGGACTTCAAATTAGGGATACTCAACCTGGATTCCTTTTTTTGCATCTCTAAAACAAAAGATTATCGACAAGTTGAACAGCTTTTGAACCAATATGTGAAACTTGGCAACTGTTCCTAAGTGAAGTTTTCCACCTAAAAAGTCACTCATCAGGCAAAATTTCACTGAAAACCAAAAGATTATTCTACTTCGAATATACTTTAAGTATTTACGCACAGCCAGGGAATACTGTAAACTATCATTTTAATTCACTATCCATCTGTTTTTCACATCAGTGATATTTGCTGGTCTCTTAATGGTGCCTGAGAAGGTTCTACAATTATTCTTTCAGGGGGATCTGTTGCTACAATATTGACAAACATAAGCTCCTTTATTATCTTTCATTGAATGCTATAACTCTAACTTAAGAATTCATGAAGAAATGCTAACTTAAGATTTCACAAGGAAATGCTCAGTTAAAAGGGCCACAAAATGTACAGAAGAGATAAAAATTAAAACCAAAAATATTTAAAAGGTAAAATCAGCTTGCGATGCCTTACTCCTAGTTACTATGAGTAGTTACTGAATAGTTACTGAATTCAGGCTTTTACTCTTCTTTAGAATAAAAAAATAATACAATATTCAGATTTATAATTTTACATTTGAAATCTACCCCTTTGCCGGACGCCTTTGACTTCTACAGGAATGTAAGCCCTTAATTATTACCATCCTCCACACTTCATTCAGTTGGTTAGCATGTGACACTCTGAGATCAAAACTGTGGGTTCAGGTTCCACAGAGATCAACTTTGTATCTTACTGTCAATATGAAATCCCTCCGCCACCAGAGAAGCAACCTGGAGACACTGCTTTGGAGACAGACAGACCTGAGCTGGAGTTCCAACTTGTCCACTATTATCCCTGCAAATCTGGGCAAGTTACTCAAGCTTTCTGAGCCTCAGTTTGCTTGTCTGTGAAATGCAGATAATTCACAGCCATCACCTTGAGGTAAGTGTTAATGAAATAGGTGGAAGGTGTTTGCAAAGGATTCACAGCAGTGCTGTGTGGAGCAGGAGGCCCTTGGCAGGTTTTGACAGGTACTAAGGGCTTCCCTGAAGTCTCTGGTTAGAGCAGGCAGGAGACAGACGCACAGTGATGTGCGGTGATAAGAGTGATCTGTCTAGGCAAAGGGGGCTTCTTAGCTCCGTCTGGCTTTATGCACTTTTACACATGAGCGAGCCAGAATCCCTGGAGGCTCCCTTGTAGTTTAAACATTCTTACACACACTGGTTTTTTTTGGGAGGGGAGGGGATGATTTTTCATTTCAACCTCTTACAAAAATAGCTTTAAAACACAGAAATAGGAATATCATTGGCCCCTGCAGATGAGGCCATTAGTGTATTTCCCTTGCAACATGTAGTTAATTTATTTCACTTCTTACCTTTTCAATTTTTTCATCCAGCATTCTGAAGAATTCTTGTTGGCTTTCAGAGATGTGCATGCTGAAAAACAAAGAGTAGTTGAGTGCGTATTTCAGTGCTTTCTTAAAACCTGGCCCCCTCAAATGAAAAACGTGGAGTCTCTGAACTTAATAGTTATCTTAATAGGATAAAAGTCATTGTAGTAATCCTGCAAATAAATGTTTCATAACAGTCTATCAGAGCCTATGACTTAAGGAATACCCTTTCCTTTCCATGTACAGGTGCTATTTATAGTAATGGCACTGGGAGCTGCATGCTAATTTTTTTCTTAAGATACTCATTTGTGATTTAAGGGGGAAAAAAAAGATGGGCATGCAGCATATGGCGTATTTCACCCCTATACATAACATAAAAAAAAAAAAAAATGCATCCTTGTTATTGTATGGAAATGTGTATTTTACAAAAGGTGTCAGCATCAGCATGATACCCAGCTGGCTGCAGAGGTGTGGGCTGGTGGCAAACAAGCTGAGAATATACAGACAACCCAGCATTGCGCCTGAACACTTTCTGCGCTGGCAGCAGCAAAAAAAACCTCTCTGGAACTGAAATTCCACTGCAGTGTGGGAGCAAGTCAGGATACGTGTCTGAGTAGTACTTGGCCTGTTTTTCTGCTTGTCCTGTGTCGTCTGAAGGCCTGCTTGGTGAGTGGGTTGATGTGGTTGGTGCAGACAAAGAGAAGATAAGGAAGGTGAAGGCCAATTACAGATGGGAGGAGCATAGAGCAACGTGGGCCTCAGTGGTGACAGAGCCTCAGTGATAGTTGTTTCTACCTACGAAATAGCCGTGGATGTTCCGAGGAGGTTCAGGATGGTGGGTGGGAGGCAAAACTTGCACAGCGTTGTTTTCTGTTACTGTTAGTGTGTCTCGGTTGTGTCTGTAGGGGAGCGATGGAGGGTGGCTCTGGATTGGTCTTCAAGTCTCCGTGTGATGAGAAGACCAACTGACTTACTCCTTAGCCTGACACCTTATGCTATAAGGGAACTAGGGAGGGACGTGAGTAACCTGAGATTCTTCAGGCCTCCCATGACCAATAGAAGAGGTTCTCTCCTGTATATAGAATCAAGGTCACGGTGGGGGTGGGGGAAGGGTAGAGCAGAGAAAGAAGGAGGGAGGTGTGGGGAAAGGAAGAGCAGAGAGAGGGAAGGAGGGAGGGGGATGGGGCCTTGGTGTGTGCCACACCTTCTGGGGGCAAGACACGATTGCAAGAGGGACTTTACCTAACAAATGCAATCAGTGTAACCTGGCTTACTGTACCCTCAATGAATCCCCAACAATAAATAAATAAATAAATAAGTAAAATCTATGAGCACAATAACATCGTATGTTCTGAGAGGAAAAAAAAAAATGAAGCAAATATCTGATACCTTAACCTATTTTCACAGTTTGCAAAGCATTTTCGTACATGTCATGCTATTTTGCTGTCTCTTATATGGTTATTCAAGTATGGAAAATATTCTATTTGGAAATAGGCCCTCTCTTATCGCAGGTTTGGAAGCCAGGGCAGGATCTAGGATGATAAGAATACATCCAAGTTTTTCCTCTCTGTAGAATCCTGGGCGGAAAATCCATTTTGCAATAGCTCAGATCCCCCACATTCCTCCTGATGGTTTTACTAGCCTAAGCACCAAAACATTTTTTATTTGAGCCACTTGGGATTCAAAATTTTCTAAATCGTATACTCATACAATAGAGCAGCGATTCTCAACCTGTGGGTCACAACCCACGGAAATAACTGTATTAAAGGGTCGTGACATTAGTAAGGTTGAGAACCACTGTAATAGAGGATCTTTCACAAATGTTATGTAACTTTCACTTAATAACCAGGGGCTATTCCTATGCCTAAGTTGCCATGCGCTCTGGAGAGCTGTGACGCCCCGTGGATGGGTGGAGCCGGCTCTCTCAGCAAAATGGCCTCAAGCTTCAGAGCCTGCTGTTGAAGATTTCCTCTCGTTTCTTCTTGCCAGAGTGGCCTCAGTCTCCTCTTCCACTTTTTCTCCAGGTGCTGCTCCTATGCCACGCTTGGGAACAGCATGGCTGAGTCTGTTACAGCTGTGTCTAAAGCTAGTATAAGCAGATGCTGAGGCAGAGCGTGGGGCCTTTTCCGTGAGAGCAGAACATGGCAGCAGAATATTCTGTCACCCCTTTTTGCTGCTCTGGCATCTTTTTGGGGTCTTCCTGTTCTTGGTCAAGCTCTCAGCAGATGAAGGTGCTGGACAGCTCTTGGTACCAGAGAGAAAAGACATGAAGATAGACGTGTATCTCAATACAGACAGCTAGACAGACAGATAAACCGTATGTGTATACACTTTCCCTAGAACATCCGTAATTATCGGCAAAGTGATTCAGGACCCTCCCAGAGGCAGCACAGCTTGTCAGCGTGGGTGACGCCCAGGGCCTCAGAGTCCTTATACAGAAAGCCAGCGGGCTGGCCTCGGAGGCCCTGCTACCACCAACGGTCCGTGATTGTTCCAGCTTCCACCAGCTCCTTTACCCACATAGCGCAACGTGAAAACGGTGCTGCTCGGTTAGTGCTCGTACATGGGCACATCAGAGACACAAGGGGTGAATGTTTAAGTAAAAGCAACTCTGCAAATGTGTCTGCCATCTCTGTGATCAAGAATGCAGTTATCCCAGGCTTAGGGGACCCCATCTGAGGCTTGAGACCCTCCGGGTGTGCATCTGGTGAAGATACAGAAATGCTGGCAGCTTTTTCTTCCTCTAAGAGCATCAGAACATCCCCACCTGCCTTTGCTGCCTTTCAGAACCCGCCAAGAAGTCATACTCCACCAGCGGTCCTCAACCTTCCTAATGCCGGACACCTTTAGTACAGTTAAAAGGGATCGCAACCCACAGACTGAGAAGCGCTGCTCCAGACGGAGCCACTCTCTTGCCATTTTGAAATACCTCATATCGTACATGGATCATGTCAGGATGGAAAAGGACTGGATGGAAGGAAGGGTTGTTACTATCAAAGGCGGAGGCACCAGGCAAGCTCCTCTGGTGATTTACCCAGACTCCTGCTAAAGGGCATTTGGGTTGCTTCTAATTTTTAAGGCACTTCTGCCACGCACCAGACAATGAGATAAACACCCAGTATACATTATTTCATTTACTTGCCAGCCCTGTAGGACAGAATTTTTCACCTCCATTTTTCTCTGAGAAAATTGAAACGCGAAGACATTAGGTCACTTGCCTGAGGTCACAGAGCCGGTAAGAATGTGCTTGTCGTGTAGCTCAGATGAAGGTGTGAGGATGATCTGTCTCTATAGCAGCAGTTCTCAACCTGTGGGTCGAGGCAGTAGGAAGGCTGAGAACCACTGCTTTACGGTATGGGGGTGTCCTACTCAGGGAAGAAGAACACTCTTCTTATTTTTGTGTACATCTGTAGAATAAACGATGGTTTCCTTGATCCCGTAGGTCGGCAAGTAGGAAAAGTAAAACTCTTCTCTTGACCCTCCAGAAGGCTTTCTTTCTTTCTTTTATTTTGAATTGAATTCCAAGCACCTAATGTTCTCATTCACAATCTAAAACACACACACACACACACACACACACACACGTTGCTTTGTGAAAAACAGAGAATTTTCTTCACAATTTTAATGGAAACACATGAGCCAGTTTGATGAACGTCTGTGAAAGCTTCAGCACGTGCCAGTCTGCCAAGTGTGCTGCTCCAAGTTGTCAAAGCTTAATAAGTACTTTTTTATTCCAACAGAAAAGAGAAAATTTCCTCCATTCAATCTCCCCTTATAACTCAGAGATAAGGGGAAACATTTCAATATAGCATATTTGAGATGGCTTGGATGAAAAGGTGTTTTGGCTGAATCAGTTGTGTGCTGTCCCCAAAGTCATGTGCAGATAAAGTGAGCGTGAGTAGCCGTGAACTGTAAAGATTAGGTCAGATTGTGGGCAATCGTCCATTTCCCTAAAGGTGAAAAAGCCGGATGCCTCATGACGCTGGCAATGGTAAGTGGAATGTGAAGTGTCCAGTTTTCTTTGAAAGGAAAAATTAAATCACTGAGTCCATTACCTGCCCCGTGAGATACCAGAACTGCCCTGTGACAACTGCTATGGCGATAGCAATGCCACAGACAATGAGCCAGGAGAAAGTGATTATGAATTAGGTGATGTCTGTGTCAAATTTCTGTAAGAACCGGAAATAACAGAACTGCTTCTGCTCTGACTTAGGGGCTGTTAACACAGACATGGGATGGTCCAATATATATGATATTCTGGCATGGGGGAGGACTGTGTCAAATCTCCCAGTGTCTTTGGTTCCTTCAGAGAATTTGTTTGCAGTTAGTTGGACACACAATAGAGACGTGTAGCCTGTGGGATAACAGAGCCTCTGTGAACCAAAGGGGAGGACCACTGCAAAGTCACACAAAGTGCATTTCATCATCAAGGTACAGTCAGTCCTAGAATAATCTAGAAAACTACTCATGATTATTTTTAACTTTTAAAAACGCATTCATGTTTTAAATAAAACATTTATGAATGGTCATTTGTTGGTAATCAATAATCCTATTTTCAAGGACCTCCTACATGTGAGGCAATGTCCTAGGTGCTATAAACATCCTTAGGGGATATAACCTTTATTTTCCAAGTGAAGAATGTTTTTTCTCTTTTTCTTATTTTCTTTTTAACTTTCCAATTGCGGCTGGATATTGTGGCAGGCACCTGTAGTCCCAGCTACTTGGGAGGCTGAGGCAAGAGGATTGCTTGAGCCCAAGTGTTTGAGGTTGCTGTGAGCTATGATGCCACTGCACTCTACTCAGGGTGACAGAGTGAGACTGTCTCAAAACAAAAAACAAAACAAAAAAACCCCAATCCTCCCCAAAAAACAACAATAACAAAAAACTTTCCAATTGTGTATATAATACATAGAAAACATATAGTGTTATTTGTACATTTCTGAATAACAATAAATACCACTCAGATTAAAAAATGGAGGCTCTGATCTCACTGTCTACCATCTAGCTAGAAAGAACTATTCCGCATTTAACGTCTTTCCATTTCCTTGCTTTTCTTTATTGTTTGACTGCTGACTTATGCACAACACATGGCTTAGTTCTGCCAGTTACTGAACGCCGTATGAATGAACGACACGCAGGCCCATGCTGCTCACCCTGCTGCCTCACCCTTATCCTCACGAGCTCCCTCCAGCCTGATCTGAGAAGCTAGCTACAGGGCACTCACTGTCGCTGACGGGTTGTGCTCTCATCTAGGAACACACCACAATCTTGACATCTGAGTGTCAAGAGCTTTAACAGCTCATGTAAACAACGTTGCTATCCACATTTCAAAATATGTCTCCCGTGCAAATGTTTTAAGAGCTTCTCAAGGGTATATGTCTGGGAGGGGAGTGGCCTAGGCTCACTTCTACCAGATAATGCAAATTGTTTCCCAAATTGTACCAGTTTACAGTCTGACCAGCAAACGTTAAGAGTGTCTGTAGTTCCACATCCTGGTCCACATTTTGTGCTGTCAGGCTTTTCAATTTCTGCCATTCTGGTGGTATAAAATGGCATTTTTCCATATAAATGAGCCATTCCTGTTTCTTTAGTCAAACGGTGGTTCATATCCTCAGCCTGCTTTTCTCTGAGTTCCCTGTCTTTTACTTAGCAATTTGTAGAATTACTTCATATATTCCCCAAACCCAATTGCTGTCAAATACCTGTATCATAAATATCTTCCCTCATTTTATGGGCTTTTCCTCTCCTAATGACATTCCTAATTTTCATACAGTCATATTAATTAATAATTTTCTTTGAGACCTGCATCCTTTGTGTCTTTCTCAGAATTCTTCCCTACCCCATGTTCACAGCAGTAGTCACCAATACTTATTTTAACTGGCCTGCAGAGTCAGCTTGGCCATGGATTCTATCTGTCTTCCTTACTCTATAGTTAAACCAAACCACAACGTCTCATTTACTAAATAAATCTTGATTACGTGGTAGGCAAAACGGAACTCACTTTGAAAGCATTTTTACCTTTGAAAACAATATAGCTGACTCTCAGGATCAGTGGGGGACTGGTTCCTGGACACTCCTGCAGATGCCAAAATCTGCAGATGCTCAAGTCCCTGCTATGAACAGGTGCAGTATTTAGATATATAACCCTCACACATCCTCCCATATACAATAAGCCATCCTTTAAATTACTTGTAATAACAATACAATGTCTACACATTGCTTCGTTCTTAAGGATTTAACATAGTACTTGGCATGTGGCAAATTCAACTTTTGCTTTTTGGAACTCTGTGGAATTATTTTTTCCTGAATATTTTCAATCCATGGTGGGTTGAATCCACGGATGCCAAATCCATGGATATGAGAGGCTAATTGTACAAGGAAAACAGGAACTAAAACTTACTTTGCTCTGGGTTGATGAACTAATCCCGGAACCTCTTTATTAGTTTTAAGTCTTGCGTTTGAGCTGGCACTTTTTTCCTGAAACACACACATGTAAAAGGCAAGATTAGAATCTGCAATTAAATAATAGCACTGTGAGTTTTCATCACAGAAATGTTAGATCTGTTTGGGGCCCTATGCCACAGCCGGTCACCTCACAAGGACGAAAGTCTCGGCAGAGATGTTACTTGGCACTGATAGAACCCATGGACCATTTTAACAGGGAACGTTGTTACGAAAACAGGAATCAGCTTTACAACAGCTATGACTCTGTTTAGAAACCAATGTGAAGTTAATATTTAATTCTTGAACTCTAGTAGTAACAGAATCAAAGAACGGAGATATAGTGTCAAAAGAAGCAGCTGAAGCGCCATCACAGCCATTGTTTACTTGCCCAGGTTAACTGACTTGGGTGCATTTTATTTGTAAAAGGCAATTGCAGTGACTGAGACACGGTTACTCAAGGTCCCGGCTGTGACAGGGACAGGAACCTGACTAAACATAATGAATATTTCCAACCCATGATAAATATTGGGATTGAATTCAATCGATTTAACAAAATTCAACAATAGCCTATATTCAAGAAACACTTCTTTGACCTGATTTCTTATTCCCAATATACCAACTACATGGGAAAAAACACTCTCAAATCTTAAAATTCTGCCATATAGTAAGGATACTATCTCAATACCGCCCGCTACTGCTCTCTGTCTTATCTTTAAAAAGATATTCATGGTACCTTATAATTTGCTTACAAAACATATTCCTATAATGAAAGGAAAGACCATTTAACAGGTGACTATATATACTCAATGAACTTGAAGTGTAGCCATAATCAAAGCCAAGAGTAGGGCGAGGAATAAAAACTAACTGCCATGGGCTAACCCAACATTCTCACCACATCCAAAGAGATGTGGGATGATAAAAGAAAACAGATGGTCCCCAAATGAACTCTGTTGAGTTTGTATTTCTTCTACGACAGCAGGAACCATTTAACTCAGTGAAATGTTCATGCTCAGGTTAATTGTTATTAACCATTAAACAAGAGCTTATCTGTATAACATAATGCTCTAAAAATATGGTAATTTTCTTTGTGGTATTCTAGGAAAAGAAACAATTATTATAATTCTCTTGCAGACTATCTTATCTTCCTTACCTTATACTACAGTTAAAAATGTTTTCAAGAACATTAAAAAAACATACAATATATATTATTATGTTTGCTAGTGGAGTCAAGGAATAGTGGACCAACTGTCTTATCTTTTACAAAGCAGGTGAGAGAAATCAGAAAACTTTAATGCACCAGCTCCAGAAGAACATGGCCCACATTCTTGTTTTACCACTGGGTCCGTGAGGCAAGGGGTCTAGCACTTCATGGGACACATCCAGCAAACATTGGTGAATGAATGAATGGTATCAACAAATGATTAACTTCTCTTTAAAAGTTAGAGGTAAAAATAGCACAAACATATTCTTTCTGTAGGACTGAAGATGTAGGTTCCTTCTAACTTGATCACTTTCTCCTTTAAACTTTATGTCTTCTTAGTTTCCTTTGGGCAGACACCCAGGGATGGGATTGCTGGATCAAGTGGTAGGTTTACTTTTAGTCCTTTGAGAAATCTCCGTATCTTTTCCATGGAGGTTGTACTAACTTGCAGTCCCACCCACATCCTTTCTCTTTGTAACCATGCCAGCGTCAATTGTTTGTGGACTTCTTAATAAAAGCCATTCTATGAGGGGTAAGGTGATATCTCATTGTGGTTTTAATTTGCATTTCCCTGATGATTACTGATGTTGAGAATTTTTTCGTGTTTGCTGGCCATTTGTGTATCTTCTTTTGAAAAATTTCTGTTCGTGTCTTTTACCCACTATTTAATGAGGTTACTTTTTTTCTTGTTAATTTGTTTGAGTTCTTTGTTGTTTCTGGATATTAGCACTTTATCAGATGTTTAGTTTGTGAATAGGTTGTCTATTTGCTCGGTTGATTATGTGCTTAGCTGTGCAGAAGTTTTTTAATTTAATAAATCCCTGTTTATTTATTTTTGTTGCTCCTGTAATTGCCTTAGTCATAAACTCTTTGCTTATAGGCTGATATCTAGAGGAGTTTATCTTACATTTTTTCTAGAACTTTTATGGTTTTATGCCTTACATTCAAGTCTTTATGAGGTCCTGTTTCATTCTTTTGCATGTGGCTACCCAATT
Source organism: Loris lydekkerianus (assembly GCA_963574355.1). Lineage (NCBI taxonomy): Eukaryota > Metazoa > Chordata > Mammalia > Primates > Lorisidae > Loris > Loris lydekkerianus. The sequence continues at coordinate 6,050 of CAUYPK010124907.1, read as the reverse complement.
TTTCCAGCACCATTTATTGAATAGGGCTTCTTTTCCCCAGCAGATGTTATCTGCTTTGTCAAAGATCAGTTGGCTGTAGGTATTCGGGTTCTCTGTTCTGTTCTATTGATCTATGTCTCTGTTTTTGTATATCAGCTCATTTTTATGCCTACAGTACCTCTGTGAGGTAGGTACCATTATTTTCCCCATTTTATAGATGAGGAAGCTGAGGCATAAAGAGGTAAAGTTCTTACCTGAGACCATACAAGTAATAAGTCAAAGCACTGGGATTTGAACCCAAGAAGCCTGGCTGCAAAGTTCATGTTATTAGCTGGGAGGCCAGCATTTCTCAAACTTTAGTATCAAAACCCCTTTACCTAAAATCCCCTAATTTTGGCTCATTTCATTATACAACATGACAAAAAACAAAACAAAACAAAACTCCACATTTATTAAAATCATCATCTATCTCACCAGAAAACTCCTGACTGAAGCTGTCAAGCTCATGGTGGTGAATAGAAGTTTTCCAAAATTCTATTTTTTTGTTAAAAGTTTGACTTTCATCACTGGCAACAAATACTGTTCTTTTTTTTTTTTTTTTTGAAGTAACTGGCTCTCTTCATTCTTATTTATATTTTTTAATAAAATGATCTGCCAAATAACAGGTCTGAATATCCATAATATATCTCTCAGATTTTTGCTTTTGCTTTTTTTTTTTTTTGGAGACAGAGCCTCAAGCTGTCACACTGGATAGAGTACCATGGCATCACAGCTCACAGCAACCTCCAAATCCCGGGCTCAAGTGATTCTCCTGCCTCCGCCTCCCAAGCAGCTGGGACCACAGGGGCCTGCCACAATGTCTAGCCATCTTTTGGTTCCAGCTGTCATTGTTGTTTGGCGGGCCCGGGCTGGTATTCGAACCAGCCAGGTGTATATGGCTGGTGCTCCAGCTGCTTGAGCCACAGGCGCCAAGCCTTGCTTTTTCTTAAGTAGAGGTAATGTTCCATAAAAAGCTGCGCGCTCAGTTTGCAATTCCATCAGCTGCTGCAGTGCCGTTCCTTGTGAAAACCATGAGCCCTGGGTGTGGAGAAGGAATGCTTTGCGTGTACTTCCCATGTCATTACACAGACTATAAAAAAGAGGTGCCACTGAGATGTGAGATTTAATGAAACTAAATATTTTTTACTGCTACATCAGAGTATTCTTAAGTGAAAATGGAATTTATTTATCTACTATGAGTCCATGGTGGTGGAGAATATGACTGCTAATAAGAATTGGTGCTGATGCCTCGATTTAGGCTAAGGCACTGGCAGTGTAACCTACTGTTGCTCCTGCACCTTCAGTGCAAATGTCAGCACAGTGAAATCACAGGGATTTCAAGGGGTCTGCAGACCAGAGTCTGACTGTAGTGCATCTCGTTTTTTGCATGGAAAAGAACTATTGATTGTTTAATTATGTTGTATGCCTTATTTCTTATTTTTAAAAAACATTTAACAGCCTTATAGAGATAAAATTTATATTCTATAAAATTTACCCATTATGACTGTGCAATTAGATGATTTTAGTAAATTTATAGAGCTGTGCAATCATCACCACAACCAAGTTTTAACATGGTATCATCATCTCAAAAAGTTTCCTTATAACCCTTTGCAAGTAATCCCTGCTCGGTAGCCCCAGGCAACCACAGATTTGCTTTCTGTCTTTAGAAATTTGCATTTTCTAGATTCATATAAATGGAATCATATAATAGGTAGCCTTTTGTATCTGGCGTTTTTTCATTTGGCATAGTGTTTTTGAGGTTCATCCATGTTGTCGCATATATCAGAATTTTATTTTTTCCTTGCTGAATAATATTCCAATGTATGGTTATACATTTTGTTTACCTATTTGTCACTTGATGGACATTGGTATTGTTTTCAGTATGTGGCTAATATGAATAATGTTACTTTGAACATTCATGTGTAACTCCTTGTGTGAACACGTTTTTATTTTTCTTAGACATGTTTTTATCTTTCTTAAGGAGTGGAATTGCTAGTTATATAGTAAATTTATGTTGCCCTATTTAAGACATTCTAAATTTTTTTCCAAGGTGGCTGCACCATTTTACATTCCTACCAATGCCTAATGATTCTAGTTTCTCCAAATCCCACTACCAACACTTGATATCATCTTTTGGATTACTGCCGTTCTAGTGGGTATGTAGTGATGTCTCATTGTGGGCTTTATTTATTTTAAAAACCATGACATTTTAAGGCTTGTTTTTTATATTTCTTCATACCCCCTTCCCTAGAAAACCTAGCACCTTGGGAGTAACTTACTGGTTGGCTGCTTTTGCATAAAGAAGTTAGTTTTATATTTGTTTATAAACATTTAACTTCTGCTTTGGGATTTGTTTGTTAAGAACAGGATAGTTTAAAGAAATATTCCTACTTCAAAGAAAAAAGAAGAAGAAACACAACAGGGCTGGAGGAAGGAGGAGAGAGCAGTGGAGATGTGTGGTTCACTATAAGAAGCAGCTCAGATGGAGCAGACCCAACAGAGGGGGCTGACAGCCATGTAACGTCTAAGGCGCCTCAGAAATAGAAAAAAAGGATTAAATTGGGAGATGATGGAAGAAGTAGCTAAGATACTGTTTTCTTGAACAAGAAAAAACTATTTAAACGGTATTTGACTCTTGCAAATGAAGTACTTTACTTAAAATAAACTGAGACCAACTGAGATGAAGAGGAAGCCGTTTGTTTTTCATGGTCTAGCCACACTGGTATCAGAACCATGTGGAATGCTTGTTAAGTATAGATTCCCAGGCCTGTGAGGACGTCCTGAGTGTGAGTCTCTGCAGCTGAAGCACAGGAACCTGCATTTTAAACAAGAGTCCCAGGTGCTTCTTAACTCAAAAAAGTTTAAGAACTTCTGTGTCAGAGAAAAGATACCTTCCTACTTAGTATTTCCTCATTTACTGTCCACAGAGCAGTTTTCAGCCTGAGCTCTGGGGCTCTGCAGGGGTGCCTTGGGGTCAATAGTGAGACCCACCAGAGCACAAACCTTTAAACTGCTTACATGTAGGGGCTTCCTCAGATGGAAAAAGCATCTATTCCTCAAAGATGTTTGCAATCTATTGTCAGGCAGTGACAGGTTTATTTAAATAAAAAATCAAAACAGTTTTTCCTCCACTTGGAATAATTCTATGTCTTTATAGAGAAGAACACACTTGTCAGTGCCTAGAGTAAACTTATCATTCTCTTATTAGGTTCTCTGATGCTGAAGACAGTCATATCGGCTGTATTTACGCTGCTTCTGTGAGTTTCCCAATCCCTTGGTGGCATCTCCCTAAGGGAAAGTGAGCATACGGAAAGCAACAGTTTCTTTCTTTTTTTTTTTTTTTTTTGGAGACACAGTCTTTCTTTGTTGCCCCAGGCTAGAGTGCTGCGGCATCAGCCAAGCTCACAGCAACCTCTAACTCCTGGGTTCCAGTGATTCTCCTGCCTCAGCCTCCCAAGTAGCTGGGACTACATGCACCTGCTGTGATGCTTGCCTAATTTTTCTATTTTTAGTACAGCTAGAGTCTTGCTCTTGCTCAGGCTGGTCTCAAACTCCTGAGCTGAAGGGATCTTCCCATTTTGGCCTCCCTAAGTGCCTGGATTACAGGGGTAAGCCACTGTTCCCAGCTGCAACAGACAGCTTCTTTAAAACATACCCTCAAATCTCACCTGCTTGATACTGAAAGAAGCAACACGTGTGTCCAGGATGCTGCCAGAAGGTGCAGATGTGCAAGGGGTGGAACTTCTTTTCTCCTATCACTTCTTTGTCCTTTTTGTGTCCCTTAGTCTGAGAGGACCACAGCCCTATGAGGTTTCCTTTTCAAACTGGTTCTAGTTTGCAAATCTGGGGAGGAGTCTCATTTTCCTTTTTCTGGGCCTAGCAGTAGAAAGTTCTGTATTATACAGAGATCCCAGAGGGATGCAGGAAGCTGGAGTCCTAGAGAGAAGTAGTGGGGATTAGAGTAATAGCTCCTTTTGCTAATAGCTTCTCTGCTAATGAGGGTGCTACACAGAGGAGATAGAAAATGCCAAAGAGGAACCAGTAAAGAGTTTGCTCCTGCAACAGACCATGTCTGTGCGTGTGTGTACATCTGAACCACTACACTTCAGAAAGTACATGAAAACTAGAAAAAGAAAATACCTTTCAAAGCTAAAACCAGGAGATTGGGGTGAGTACAAATACATTTTAAAAACAGGATCACATGTGGCTATAAAATAAATAAAGTAAATTATTCCAGCTTTTGGGGAGTAACCCATAGGATACAGTTTCTAAGAAAACAATCTCATTTGATGTCTTATATTTGATTTCTTAAGTGGTATCAACGTGAGGGAGGGCACTGTCTCCTTCAAATACAAAGGAATTTTAACACAAAGGAATTGTATGATTTATTCCCTGAATGATGGTGAATCAGATGAACCACCTTCACTCTATCAGGATTTCTGGATATTTACAGACGGGAAAATGCAAGCTGTCAGATTCAACAACTTGGGCCACGGCTAACATTATAATTACCTGAAGTCTGCATTTCCATTATAACTACCTGTCCTTGGAGACTCATAGAATTATTAGTATTTTGTTAGGATTATTTAGTAGTGTACGAGGACAAACAGCCTCAACCCCACCCCCTAGCTGTAAAAGTTACTTAATGATCTAACTAGTTATCTGTCAGTTATGTCCACCAGTCCTCCTCTGGTTCTGATGCCAGGAAGGCCATCATGACCTGGGCCTGAAGAGAAACACAACAGATGGAAGATGGATAGATTAGAAATGTGACCAAGAGTCCTACAGGTGGAGATTAGCGGGTTGGATGATGTATAGCTAAAAATAACCTTGACGAAGGGTATAAGAACTCTGAAATTCAAAGTAAGGCAGGTTTTGAGAATGATCTATCTCCCTGTCTTCCCAGGATTCTAAATCTTGGAAATACAGGATGACTTCAACCCACATGAGCGTTTGGCTCTTGCTCCTGGTTCCAATGGCCCTGGTTACAGTTGATGAAGTTGGCATGTAAAATTTCATCTTTTTGGAAGTTCTTTTTCTACAAATGAAAATACAGCCATATATCTCACTTTATATGGAGTAAACATGAAGTAGGGCAAATCGATTTTAAAGCACCTAGTACTTTTCACAAAGTTGCTTCTCAAGGTAGGTTGGAAAATAATCTTTAAACAGTAAACAGAGCTGTAACCAACAAATTTAGAACAAAGTCATAAAGTCATCATGTTGGTAATCAAAAGAAATATGTTAGGCTCGGTGCCTGTGGCTCAAGTGGTTAAGGCACCAGCCACATACATCTGAGCTGGTAGGTTTGAATTCAGCCAGGCCCGCCAAACAACAATGACAGCTGCAACCAAAAAATAGCTAGGCATTGTGGCGGATGCCTGTAGTCCCAGCTACTTGGGAGGCAGAGGCAGGAGAATCACTTCAGCCCAGGAGCTGGAGGTTGCTGTGAGCTGTGATGCCATGGCACTCTACCCAGGGTGACAGCTTGAGGCTCTGTCTCAAAAAAAAAAAAGAAAAGAAAGAAAGAAAAGAAATATGCTATATAATCAAATTCCATTGGGAATTAAAAGTGAAAGATGCTTCAAAAAGATAATACATCTCTAAAATTTTCAAATAATCGATTCATGCACATGCAGAGAATCAACTAGTTTAGAAGAACCGTATTCACTTTTTGTTCAAGATGCTTAGTATCAGGTAGGATAGGGTAGGTTCTGCTGCAGTAAAAATAACCCCTGGCACAGGCTGCAGGGACTCAGGCTAATGGAGGCCCCATGTCAACATGTGCTTTAGTAAACACCATGGCTGGAGTTGAGCAAAGGTTAGATGCTTATATTTACTTGGCCAAAGCACATCACAGGACCACCGAAATAGAAGAGAGTAGAGAAAATGCAATCCTACTGTGTGCTTAGAAGGAAGAGAACTGGAATATTTATGGATAGCTCTAATAACTATCCTAACGCTAATTTAAAATGGGGCCTTGGTGTGTGCCACACTTTCTGGGGGCAAGACATGATTGCAAGAGGGACTTT